>PVIA01006579.1:0-95464 GCA_004024845.1 Tonatia bakeri | reverse complement strand
CCTAAGAAAAAGAAGATTAAAAATATGAACAGTAAAAAAAAAAAAGTCATCAAATGGAGGGTTAGCAACAGGGAAGTAGGAGGAGGAAGGAGGGGGAAAAGATATAGAGAATAAGTAGCATAGACAGTAGGTAGAAAATAGGGGGAGGGTAAGAATAGTATGGGACACATAGACACTACAGAACTTATGACACATGGACATGAACTAAAGGGGGGAATGTGGGTGGGAGGGGATGGGCAGGGTGGTGGGGAGTGAAGGGGGAAAATGGGCCAACTGTAATAGCATAATCAACAAAATAAAGAATTTTTAAAAAAAGAAAATCCAGGGGCTTACAGAGGAGAGAGTTTTAAGGAAGGAGTAGTTTATTATGTCAAATGCCAAAGAGAGCTCAAGTAAGAAAAGGAAAATAAAGAATACTTTGAAATTTGAAATTGGTATATGCTTTCAGAAATTGGCAGGAACAAGAAGAGCAGAATAGAGGGGATGAAAACTGAGTCACAGCATGAAAAATGCATGAGGGATGAAGAATTGGAGATAATGAGTTCAGACTTTTGGTCGTGGAGGGAAGGGAAGAGAAAGTGGCAACAGGGGGACACAAGGAGGAGGCAGGGTTGCTTTGGTATTGGGACTGAGGATTATGATTTTACGTTAAGTAAACCTGCAAGTGAAGAGTGGATATTTGATGACAAAATGCCCATGATGTGGGAGGGGAACTGGGATGCGGCGCAGGTGGCAGGAGCGGTGCCTTTCCATTTTAATTCTGTTGAAATTTTATACAGCTCCTCAACAATAGGGTAACTTATATGTGCCCTTCATCAATTAGTAATCTTCATTTATAACCAATGGGAATCTCAAGAAATGATTAATTTTCACTATACACTCAAAAAGAATAATATCTGTAGTCATGACCCTCATAAAGTCTCCAGAGTTCCATTTCTCCTCTACTCATTCTTTAGATTTTATGACTCATTAGGACCTGTTCTC
Source organism: Tonatia bakeri (assembly GCA_004024845.1). Lineage (NCBI taxonomy): Eukaryota > Metazoa > Chordata > Mammalia > Chiroptera > Phyllostomidae > Tonatia > Tonatia bakeri. The sequence goes on along the minus strand of PVIA01006579.1, from coordinate 94,480 downwards.
CATCAATTCAACCAAAATTATGCTTAATGCCAGGAATATGGTGATGAACAAAATGCAGTGCCAGCTTTTGAGACCCTCTCGGTGCACACAGGATCTGCCTGGGAGTTTCTTTCAAGGTCCTTGTGATTGCTGCTGGGGATAGTGATGTAATGGTAATATACTGATGGCAATAATATTATCCTTGGTCCATTTATCCATTTACTGTGGCATGCTTGTGACAAAATAAAATGGGTACCTTCACCTCTGCACACGCTTTGAGAAGTTCCACAGAAATATTCCTGTAGAAATCCTCTTATGAAAAGAAAGCAGTATTATTAAAGCACAGACGAACTTTTCACTTGAAAAGTGTTTTCAAGGACATCAGTTTCTTTTTAAATTTTTTATTATTGATTGAGTATCTCAAAGACAAGATCATCTCTAATACTTTCCTTTCAAGATATGCTCTACTGGTAAATGCACTATTTAGAACTCAGAATACCTGGGGTTAATTGATAATCAGCTGTATAACTTACTTGCTGAGAGACCTTGAATACATTATTTAAAAGTGTCTAGAAAATAATGGTAACACATGTCCCCTACTACCTCTTATTTTTTTTAAATAACCCAACAAATGAGAAATATTTTTTATAACTCATAAGTGTTGTGCAGAAGGTTTGGGAAGGACCCTGAATCCTCATATAGTTTAGTTCCACTTATGCCTAACGTTTTTCATTTAAGGAAGATAGTATTTCCCAGTTTTGCTTAAACTCGTGTGAGCTAAGTTTCTGTACTTGGTAACAGAAAGGATCCTGACATATGCAGTGATTTTATTCAGAATTCAGGCACTCACATCCCCTGTAACCTGGTCTGAATCAGATAAAATGTGGCAATGAAGCAAAATAAGACTAATATGTATAGAATGCCTTCTGAGGAGCAAGCACGGAGGGACCGTCTCTTATCAAAGTGCAAGGGTGGCAGTGTGGGCTGACGCGTGCAATACTGACCGTGCAAGCTGAGAACAAGATGGCACCCAAGCCTGTATGCATTTGCTCAGAAACAGAACCTCTGAATGGCAATTGTCAGCCCTTCGGCCCCTATAGGAGCGAGACTGTGGCTTTATTATTGGTAGAAAGAAATGCTCCTCACATTATCAGGATTCAAGGTTATTATTTAGAAAATAAATATGTGTATTAAAGTACAGGAGTTAGGAATCTTCATTAATGCGGGGAGCAGAAGCTGAACAGAAAGGACATCAGCCTTCCTTGCAGTGAAGTAGCAGAGTCTGGTCCATGGCCAGGTGAGAAGGAACCATCCACAAGTGATGGGTCCTTAAGAAACTAAATACCTTTGTATCCAGGTCACTTGTCAGTGGGCATTAAGGATTGACTTTACATCTAGAATGATACAAGTTTTACATCATTCTGTGATTAAAGTTTTCTTTTGTCCTCTCTTTACTTCTGTGACTGGTATTGTTCAACCTTACCTTCTCTACATTTTTGGGTCTAGGACTTCAGAATAATATCAGAAGTTTCCGTATTTTCAAAGACTAAATCCTATATATTAAGTCATTGGGCATTACCTTTTTGTTAAGCACCTGGCACATAGATGTTTAATGATAGTAGCATTTACCAGGAGCTCGTTGATCCCACAGAAATGCTTTCAGCACTTGTTCCTATCAAGTAATATGTACATTAATTAACTTATTCTCGACAATTTTACTTTCTACCTTTGGACAACTTCCTCTCTTTCCATATTGCTGATACAGGAAAATATAAATAGGAACAAAGAAAATAAAATTTCCCCACAAAAACTGGTTTCTATGGAATTAAATGATGATTATGCTTGAATGTGTTAGAACTTGCTCCTTGCCTTCCTTCAGACATGCCTAATTTTTTATGCCTTGCCTAGTCCCATGACTCGTGTAATTAATACTTAGTAAGTACCTACAGCCCTTAGATAGCTGTGTGCTTTATCTTTTGGAGGTATAAAGCCAGGCTCATCTTGGCAAGGGCTGTGTTATGTTCAGCAGAAAGTGGGGCTCTTTTGATCATCGTATCTCTCATGAGGAAGTGTCACGGGAATGGTTAAGGGAAAAGACTGAAGAATCCTACAGAGTAGGATCCAAACATAAACTTGGCTTTATTCTAGCTTTTAACCCGGGCAAATCACTTCAACCTTTTAAGCCTCAATTTCTTCCACTTTGAAATGAGGATTCTTGGAACCTCCTCATTGCTGTAGGATCAAATGAGTAAATACAGGCAAATAGCTTAGCAGCCTGCCTTCTAAAGAGTAATCACAGAGAATGCTATCACTTATGGTTTAGGACTAGAAGTACAAAACTTGGATGACTTTTCCAGGACATCGAGAAATCTTGTCTCTAAGTTAGTTAATCAGTGGTTCTCAACTGAGGGATAACTTGGCCTTCACCCAACTGCTCCCCTCTGGGAACGTCTGGCAATGGCTGGGGAAATTTTCAGTTGTGTCAACTCGTGGGGTAAGATGAGGAAGCTGTGTCTGGCATCTTCTGGGTAATGGGTTGTTTTATTTCTAAACCTTACACAGTGCACAAGCGAACGCTTCTACCTCCTCCACATCTGAGAGAGGAATTACCTGGTTCAAAATGTCAGTAGTGCTGAAGTTTAGAAACCCTGAAATAAATGGAAAGAAATCTGTCGTAGAGGAGTTGTGATTACATTCAAAACAAGGAACCAGTCTATCTGCAACTATCTGTTGCCTTTCTGTTCCAGGTCTAATATCATCATTTACCAGCTATGGAGCTCTTCAGTTTATGTAATATCTTCATATATATTAACCTATGAATTCTGACAAAAATCTTAAATGAACAGGCTGGACTGAATTAACCATTACCCTACCCCCCTTTCTTTTATGTCTTTTGTAGAGGAGGAGAGAGGTTGACTTTTTCACAACATAGATGCTAATTAAGTCCAGATGTTCTGAGTCCCAAATACAGTGCTTCTGTCACTCTCACAGGCCCAGTGTTGCATTTCTGTGGGAATGCAGGAGACATTTTAGACGTGGCTCCTCCCCTAACATTCTTACTCAATCGTTAAAAGATTTACATGTGAACACTTATTTATACCTATTGGGGCTATAATAGATGTACTTTCCTTCTCCCACCCACACCCCTTCAGTGTTAGAGATATTGCAAGGCAGCTAACTGGAAAGCAGAGTGCTTTCTTTCTACTGAATCTCAGAGGGCTCTTTTGCAACATAAATGTAGTAACTCGTCTGCAAAACAGGGTGCTACCCTCCTTTACAATCTGTACTTTCATAGCATATGCCATCATGTTCCTTTTCCCCCACCAGTCCTCCTACAGAGCCCAGATGGTGCCTGGCCTGCTCTCGCACACTTCTGATTGCCTCTATTTCTTCTCCATGCTCGTCCTCTTCTGAGAACCAAGGGTGTGGAGCTGAGGCTTAGTGCTGATAGTATGTTTAACTTGACGCCCAGGTGTTATAATATTCTGAAATGCAACCAGTTTTGACATGTTAACTTTGATCTTCTCAGCTCAGAGGCTATCAGTATGTCAGCACTCGCAAATTCTTTCATTAAGTTTTGGGAAGCACTGATTTTTTAATTCAGATTTTATAATAGTTACAGAAATTTAGTTTAAAAAATAACAGACATGCAATGCCTAGTCATTACATAGCTGTCTGATATCTCTAAAGAACAATGTACCTTCCTCTCTTTGCACATGCTGTGTTTATGTTGTCAAATTAGCTTGAGATTGTTTTGACAAATGAGTAAAACTGATTCTAGCTAACACTCAGTCAGGAAGAAGTTTTAATACCTAAGCCATTAAAAAAACCGTTCCAGGCAATAATCCTTACCACAGAGGGAATAAACAATTCATGATTAACTTCATGCATATTTATTACCAAAAAGTTACCAAAAGACTTTTAGAAATCTTTCTTCCTGAGGAGTTCTTTGATGATGATAATAAAATTTGCCCTGGCATTTCTTATTCAAAGACATGTAGCCTTCACCAATGGTAATCTTAGTAAATATAATACCAGTATATAACACTTCAACAAATAATATAAAGTTGAATACTACTCATACCCCAAAAAGGTTTTTTTTTTTTGTTCGTTTGCTCCTATGTTTATTTTACTTTGGAAAATATACCATAATGAAAGTCATTGAAAGTTTCTTGCTACTTCACAGATTAATGAATTGGAAAGATATAGACCCCCAAGCTAGCTTTCTTCCTGCGTAAGGACATGTAGAGACGTGGAGTGCAAAACACAATCCTTCTTGATTTATTTTTACTTGGGTAGCTTTGGGAGTTACTCAAAACTTACATGCCCCATAAAAGACAGAAGTGAAAGTGTACAAGATGCAACTCAAGCAGAAACTACCAACTAGAAATATTTTCCAGAGTCTGCCCCTGCCCCTTGTGGTGGGTGGTTAAGTCACCCTTGAGCTGATGACATAAAAGACATGCTAAGCTATGTCAGTGCAGGAAAGATGCATGTGCTACTTTTCTCTGAGTAGCCCTTCTTTATGTCGTTCCCCTACTTAGAGCTCTGCTAGAGCTTCCCATTGCTTTAAAGACTTCAATCCTTAACATGTCATACAGAGATCTTTTCAGATCTCATCTCTGACTAGCTCCCCAGTCTCAACTGACGCTGTCAAAACAGGCAGGTGTGTGCAGGCACCTGCCAGCAGCCGATTCATATCATGTTTGTGGAGTGCCTACTCTGTCCCGGGCACAGGGCTTGGCACAGCTTGCCGCTCCCTGTTAGAACATGAAGAGGGAGGGCAGGGCATGGAGGGCAATAGCACTGATCAGGGCTATGAAGAGTGGTTTTGGAGGCTCTACATGTCAGTGTCAGGAACTTGAACTTCATTTTATTGGTAAGAAAGAATCCCTGAAACATTTTAATCTTGAGTAATTTTATAGAATGAATTGCTTTGGAAGGACCTAATTTTTACAGTGGTGAAAAGGCCACCGTTTAGCATTTACCATTTGAGTTTTAAAAAATGGCATGCCAACATAAAGTAATAAAGTCATTTTTCTTTATGACTCCTTTTTGGGTATCAGTTTATTACTGAACAACGCTTATTGAGAATTTACCAAGAGCCTGGCACAGCGACATGTACTCATGATATGCTATAGAACAAGCCATTTTGATTCCTTCCCCATGCAGCATGCAAATGAATGAAGGGAAAATTAATAGAAAAATGACAAATTATGATATGTGTTAAGAAAGATACAAACAAGATCCTGAAATAGAAACTATGAAAATAATAAGGAGGATTTCCACTTTGGATAAATTACGGGGCAAAGCCAGACTGAGGAGGTGATATTTAAGCTGAGTCCCAAGAGATAAGTATCAGCCACTCAAAGAGAGGACAGATGAGTGTTCCGGGAAAGGGACCAGCAGGGAGGGTCAGACGCGGCCTGGAGAGGAGAGGGCAGAGCGGCTGGACTCCAGGGGCGAGGAGTAGAGCACGGAGTGAAGCTGCAGAGACCAAAGCCGAAACTTGCAGGAGGCTGCCAAGTTTGAGACAGAGTTTGGATGTTGTTCTTGTGTTCTTTCTGGGGGCAGAACGCAGTGTATTTTCAACATGGTCACATAGGTATTTTTACGTGAATGATCCTATATATAATATATGTATATTTATTTGGGTACCAAATTTTAAAAATATTTAGAAAAGATTGAGGATGATTATAATGATTCCTTCTGTGAAAAAAGAGTCTAAAATGTTTTTTTTAATGAGTTATTTTATCTTTTGGCATACTGGACGAAAAAGAAAAAAATAAGCACCATTTTAATTGTTTCAGGAAAAACTTACCAACATCTTGACCTACCATACCAGCTAACCATTGGTGGTTTTGCTGAGACTGTAAAAGGAGATTTTGACTTCCAGAGGAGAAATTCTGAGACGCTTCTGGTTAAGTAATCTGAAAGTTATATCTTTCTCCTGGAAGCTAGTCCTTTATCCTTTAGTGTATGTCATACTTAACAGAGAAAGTAATTCAGTGAACCTGTATCCAAAGTCAGGGAGGCGGATATCATTTACAGCACAGCCTCTTAGATAAGGTTTCATTCCCTTTGGTGCAGGAAGACATTAGGTCTCATGATGTGGCCTGGACCATTGTGATTTTGAACATGGCAGGGTTCTAAACACAAGCTGTGGGTAGATTGTAGATTTCAGAGTGACTTTAGAAAAATCTGTACAAGTTTTATTTCCCTAAATATCACCCCTCTGTAAAAAATATTGATTGCCATTTCTACTAACTGGAAAGCACAATGTAATGATTCTAATATTACATAGTAATTGGAGAAAGAGCTAGGGTTGTTTAAAAGCTGAAATGCTGCTTAGACAAATTAAAAACTCATTTAACTACATCTGGAGTATATTTATTATAGAATGAAAAAGGGCAATGACTTCAGCTTGTCAGTAAGAGCTGAATAAAAATTACCTGCCATCAGGTTTAAAGCTGTGTTAGTGTTCAGCTAATTTATAACTAAACCATTAAATCATATGAAAAATGATAACATCTTTGATGTTCTTTTATTCTAAACTTTCTCCCAGGATTTTAAAAAAATTTCTCTTTGTTATAAAAATAGTCTTATACTGAGAAAACTTTATTCTATCACCATTTCCTGATTAATGAGATTCTGGTTTAACAATATAGTAAAAGTAGAATAAAGAGTGTTATTATTACAAGCTATCCTTTAAGTGAGTTATACAATATGCTGAGTAGATCCCTACGAAGCCATACTTATCTAATTATAATGAGGCCAACTCCTTGAAGAACACATGTTTGTGTCTCGTATAACTAATTAATGAAGACTGAAATAATTGATGGTGAATGTAACAGAAGTACACCAGTAGATACTGAAGTTTATCTCCTTTTTCACTATTGATTCTTTATCTACGGTACTAATATTAATTGAGTAATTTGACAAAACAATAGCTTTGTTTGCTTTCTATCCAAATAGTATAACATTTTTATGGAACATGCTGTATGAGCAAAATTAAACACCTGAGAATAAGTTATGAATGGTGGATTACTGTAGAAAATTAAAATTAATATCAGTTATTTTAAAATCATTTTCTTCTGTTTCCAGATCATATTGTCTGTTTTCATGGCAAGAAAGTGGTTTAAAATTCCAAGCTCAGTTTATTCATATTTAAATGACTAGAGCTTTTGCTTTCATTAAACATGACACATAAAGACTGCACTGATTGATTTTTCCAGAAGTGAAACACTCTTTATTTCCATGATTTGAAATCTAAATGAATTCTAAAACCTTCCTTCAGAAGCAAGACAATAGCATCAGTTAGGTAACCAAACTTGTAAGTATCTAAGTAAGTACAATGTTGGAAGGATGGATTTTTAACAAAATTGAGTATAGGAGATAAAAACACTTAAAATTATAAAGGATGAAGGGTTTCATGAGTTATGGCCCACTTACAAAAAGTAATAAAGCTGAGTTAGTTGAGAGGCCAAACAGAATGGAGACCCCTTCAGTACAAATGCATTTTATGTGAATGGCATTACAGTTCGCGTTTTGAGAAGCAGTGAGAGGTGAATGCTGGCAGCACTGGCCTCTGGGTCCCACAAGGAGCCACACGCTGGTCAAGGGAGTTTGAATGAAACGGGCCTTTCACCCTCCACATTAAAAACTTTTCCTTTCCAATCCGATTTCCTGAGACAGATAATTGAGAATAAAACACTTTTAGGCAAAGATACAACCCTGTTATTGGAAAACTTTCATGTCTTTTCTTGAATAGTCTCATATATGCAAGGTCTTATATCTGTTAATTATTATGTTTTAGCTTATATTTTCCAAATTTGCCAAATTCTTTGGAAAAGTCTTATTGTATTTATACAGATATTGTTCCAAAAAGGTCTTCTGCAGTCCTCTGTTGTGTGCTACTTTGTTAGAAAGTAATAGGAATTTACCTCTTTTTTTTTTCATTTTGAGTTACTATGTATTTTCATTTTGAGGAAAATGGAGCAGGCTGTGGATGGTGTCAATCTTCTTGGTCTTCCATTTCTTTTTGGATGGGTGGAGAAAGAACTATATGAATTTCTGTATCTGCCTTTTGCTTATAGTACAAAGATAATAGATGACCTTTTCCAAAGTGTCTGAATTCAGCTTTTCAAAAGTGGCTGAGATAAGAAGTCAAGAAGGTTTACATCAGTCATTCACTGAAGTATATGTAATTGCATCAATATCTGCTTTGGTGAAAGGGGGACCTAAATCCCTCTCTTAAATTCTTCTTAGAGTTATCATGGTGCTGGGAAGACAACTGCTGCTAAGTACTCAGTGTACAAACAGAAATCTTGTAGCAGTAGTTATTAGGCAGAAATAAAAAAGGTGATGGGTATATAGTTCTCATAGGGAAACTAGTTTGCAAGCAATGTAGATTTGTAACTTAAAATGTTCAGTTTTTAATAAGAATTTAATAGGAAAATTGCAAAGTTGCAAAGTTTGTAATTTTTTCTTTTATTGAAAAAGAAAAAAATGCAGCACTAAAAAGTCCACTTTCTACTGACCTGAGAATCTGAAACTTAGATAACAAGCTTCATGAACTTTTGATTATGTGTTGTTCTCAAATAAACCCCAACTTAATTATAAGATAATTAAAAAATTCACACATTCATATTGAATATGAATTATATAAGATTTCTAAAACTAAGCAAAATGAACACAAGTACTGTGTACAGTGTCATGGTAGGTAAACTGCCTGTTAATTTTTTCTTTCCAGATCAGTTTACATAGTGTAACTATAGCTTTGTTTTATCTACCTTTAAACTCAATTCACCCAACAGTAAAGGATCTGAACTGGTAACACAGTCTAGATAACAGATAAGATAGTGTCACGTGGTACAAATGGAGTCTTCATTCTCTTTTTTTAAAGAAATCTCTTAAGACAGGCACTTGACTCAAAGACATTTTTGTACAGCACAGCCTAAGGCACAGTTTATAACACACTGATGACAAAATTAAATTATTTCAAGCTGAAAAACATTTTTCTCCTGTAGGATAAAGACAATTTTATTCATGGACAAAATGCCCCATGGAGGGGATCTTACATTCATATCACCCATTCTTATAATCATCAGATGCATACAACATCTAAGTCCAATTAAAGAAGATGGGACCATATGGACGTCTGTTGCAGCATTGTGGTAAGAAGATAATGCTTTGGGTCTTCAGTCTAAGTGCTTTAGAAGCATTAAGCTCCTCAGTACCATTGTGAACTAGGTAAGCAATTTTCTATGCTCTGCTTTCCCTTTGTGCCTCACTGTATTCAAGGTAAGGCTCCTGCTGTTGATTATTGAATATGTAATGCTAATTGTGATCTTGGAATGTCTAAGTAAGTTTCCTCAGGAGAGACCATATCTAATTCTGTGTTTTACATGATGTCTTAATGTGGAAAAGGACCCTGTACCTCATCCTCATATCACTTCCATTGTGTCTTAAAGGGACCTCATTCACAAAGGAAATGCTCAGGAAAAGGCAGCTGTTAATGTGCATATACATGAGGATGGTTTTCAGGTGTTCTGATAGCCTGCTGCTGAAAGTGGGGGAGAGGAAGCACTTTTAACACAATAGGTCAACTCAGGTGGCTTTGCCCTTGCCTCTCTTTATAGCTGTCTGTGTCTAGGGATGCGACCTAGGGAGGAGGTGGGAACTGGCAAGGACCAATGGACGTGTAGGCATAACGGTTTTGTTACTGTATGTTCAGGGCGGGGGGTCAGCTATATGAAGTCTTCACTATAGCTGTCACTATATGTTTCAGGGCTGTAAAAGAATGCTTTCTTTAGGTGAACAAATAGCTGGTAAGGTTTTTGAGCTCAAAGGGAGAACTGAATACACAAACTTAGTGTAGTTTTTTGTAGCATTGTGCTAGTCAGAGAGATGCAGAGCCGATTTGGCTTCATGGAAAACATGTGGGTAACTACATGGTTTTACGGTTTGACTGAGACCACTTGACATTTCTACATATTTCCACATATAGTGTAACGTTAGCTAAGTGAAAATTAGATTCTTTTGGAATGTTTGTAGTTATTAACTGAGAGACCTCTGCAAAAATCACTATTGCTGAATTATTATACTTCACTTATTGGCTTTTACAGAGACATACGTAGCTCAGGAGCCAGGCAAATAACATCACTTCTCTTATTTCTGCAAAACTGCTTTTTAAAGCTGATATTGTTGATTATGTTTTTTTAATAAATTCAATATATAACATTTATTTTAAAGTTTGGTACCAGAAACAAATATTTTGATACAAGAATTACTCAGCCCGTTGTATTTTCTTTGTTGCCTTGGTTCTCAGGAAGCTCAAAGGTAAATAATGATAGCAATGATACAATCTTTACATAATGATGTAGTTTGTTTTATGATTTATGTAAATGTAGTCAAATCAGGCATAATTTCATATTTGGGTCACACAAGCTATTATGCTCACTTGCATGGACATATTGCCTGTAGTACCCACATGCTGTTAAGACAAACTTTCTCTTGATTCTGAGGAATTGGCTGGCAAATCTTTTGGCACTAGAATTATTAACTCTTACTGGAAGAAAAATGTAATGACAAAAAAAGTTTTAGTCTCTTTGTCATTAATAGAAGATAGCAGAGTATACACTGGTAGGAAGATCCTGGATTTAGAGTCAGAATGACTTCATTTTTAATTATAGTTCTTCCACTTTTTATTTGTATGACTTGGGGTATATTGCTATCACTTTTGAGTTTTAGTATTTTATTTGTGGAATACACGAGCCTCTTAAAATGGTGCCAAGCACATAATAAATATTCAATAAATATTGACTACTATTATTATTAATAATGATAATTATTGATTAAAGCTTAGACTAGACAATACTAAAGTAGATGTTTCAAGATGATTCTGTGAGAGATGCTAAACAAATATTAGTGAAATAATGAATATTTTCTATTTAAATGTAGAGGTTTTATAATATTCTATCATGTATATTTAAACATTACATTAAAAAACTTAACAGCTTTTCTTTTACTTGTGTAATATGGAAGTCTAAAATATGTGTAGAATTTCATGCAAAGGTTCATAATACTTTTATTTAAGAATACTAAAACTATGGCCAGTGTTTTGACAAGACAAAAATCTCACTAATTAAAATTGATAAAAGTCAAATAATGGGTTATAATTAAAGAGTATCCTAAGGTTTCACAGTTCCCCAAATCCAGAAACTACTGTACTGATTTCTAGAGTTTATATGTCTATCATGTAGCTCTACCCACCAATTTACAATTATGTTGACTTATAAAAGTTTTCTTGTAACTTGTTTGAAGCTCAGAATAAATTTTCTTATAGAAAATAAATTGTAAATGCTGGCTTGTTTTCACTTTAGTCCTTTCCAAAGCTGACTTAATCCATAAAAGTAAAGCTAAAGTTTTACATTTTCAAAAAAAAGGCAGAAAATAATTTTCTGGCAACACCTTCTATTCCAAAGCTAATAAATTTATTTAAACATACATAATATTTTATATCATTTCAATTAAATTTCTCCTATTGTGCAATCTATAATCAAGAAAGATGAAAGAAAAAAATAATTATGAAATTTATTTTGACTGAGTTTAATTTGATATGTGCATGAAGGCCAGGGGGAATTTGGTGCATATATCAATGAAGAATTCTGGGTCCTTTCAGTAATTTTTGAGGTTTGAATCAATAGATATATTTCTCAATTGGACCTGCCCTGTTGAGACTATGCTGCATATTTCAATGAAGGATGAATGAAACCTTATTTCTGCACTTATATGCCACTGAAGAATAAGTCCAGTTGCACATCAAAGGAATATCCAAAATAACCCTAGTTTAAATAAGAGAGAAAGATATTTCCTTCCCATTAATAAAGCCATCTAGGGGCCAGTGAAGGGTTTTAGCTTCTTTTCCTTTCCTCTTCTGCTGAATATGACTTCTGTTCCAAGGCCACTAAGAACCATGATGGATTCAGGAATTTAGCTGCCCTGTCTGCATCTACAGCAGTGGGAAAGAGGGAGGAGAAAAAAGAAAGAGATAAGCACACTTATTATTTAAATTTTTTATTAGATTTTTTAAAGGGCAATTTTAGGTTCACAAAAACTTGAGCAGAAGGTACAAGATTTTTTATATACCTTGTACTCTCACACATGCGTATCTTCTCCATTATCATCATCCTTTTTTTAAAAGAAAATTTCCTTGAAATTTATTTCAACATTTCTGTTTGCATCTCATTTGGCTAGAGATTAGTCATATGAGTCACGTGTGTAGGCATAGAAGACTGGGGAATGTGGTCTTTTAGTTGCCTGGCAATATACCCAGCTAAGATTCAAGGTTCTATTACAAAGGAAAGATTGGATATTCAGAGCCACCAGCAGTCTGTATAGCACTCTCAAGGTGGTTCCAACATAGAAGTTGGTTGCTCAATATACAAAGAACGCTAACACTGGCCATCTTGAGTGAAGGGCCACAAGAGAGGTGCACACAAAGGACAATAAGCAGCCAGAGAGCAAATGCAGTGGGGAGTACTGGGACGTCTTCACGAAATGGATGACATCAGGAGAGCTGGAGGATGCACAGTGGATCCAGCTTGGTTGCCTGCCCCAGCTCCCTCTGCTCCCTCTGGCTGGCAGATCCTGCCTTGGAGGCTCCTATTAGCATGAGGTCCCTCTTAACAACCAAGCTTTCTAAAGAATGAAAAAACTATGTTAGTTATAGCTTAAGCTTCACTTCAGCTGAGAACGTGACATAAAATTAAAAGTTCTTGAAGAGAACCTGAGAGCATCTCTGAAAACGTTTGAGGGCCCTGGAGACCTGGAACCCGAGGTTGAGAAACACTGGTATAAGCCCATAAAATGTAACAAAATATTTTTCTGTCATGGGTAGTATATTACTGTGCTTAAGTATTTGGTCTAGAGCCAAAGTCCTTGGTTTAAATCTTAATTTTGTCCCTTACTAACAGTAGGTTTTGGGGCAAGTAATTTAACATTTTTATATTTTAGTTTTTTCACCTATAAAATGAGGACAGTAATAGCATCCATTTCATAGGTTATTTTAAGGACTAAATGAGCTAATCAAGTAAAAATAATTATCAAGTAATCAAGTAATTTTCAAGTAAAAATAATGTCTGACATACAGTTTATGCTATACTAGTGCTTATTAAATACATGGTAAAATTTCAAATTGTTTCTCCCTCTAGAGAATCAGTAATTTCAACATTATGTAAGGTCTAGTCTGCTCACTTCTTTTCTCTTTGTGCTTGCTGAGAATGAGAGTCCTTCTCGGTGGCTCTATTGCCACTTAATGCCTCATTTCATTAGTCACACAAGTAGAGCTCACAGACCCCTAGTTTAGCAAAAACTCAGCTCAGTTCTTAACCACTGTCTGTTGTTCTTAGATTCTACCTTGGAGAAGGGAGAGAGTGTTCATTCTTACTCTTTCAAAAAATGATCACATCTGGGTTTGAATCCAGGCACTGCAACTTCTATCTGCATGTTCCTTTAGCCTTTCCAAATTTCAGTTTCTTCATAAGTGAAAGGGAATAGCAATATCTCACCGCATTGTGATGAGAATTAAATGATGGCTATAGAATGTTTATCTTGGTCAACATGTGGTGAATGCTCAATAATTTACATCCACAGTTATTCTTAGAATTGAAGACATCATCATGCAGATTCTGTGAGTGAGCCCCGAATGTCAGTTTCAAGATGAACTGTCATGTCAACTAACTTGTCCTTCCAAATGCTAAGCATCCGGCAGTAGAGGCGAGCTGGGGAAGGGTAAAGAGAAATCACTATCATTGCTGAGGAGATGAGAAGGTAAGGAGAAATTCTGATGATAAGGAGGTGGGTTCTTGGATAGAGCTCTGCCTTAGAAATTGTATGCTCATAACTTAAATGCTAAACATAAAAGAAAAATCATCCATTGCTTTTTTTCAAAAGAGAAACCATTACATTACCCAAAGATCAAAACTAAAGTTTGGGCAAAGTAAATTTCTGATCATTTCAATAAATGAAACAACAATTACCATCACACATAATATGAAACCTCAATGCAGAAATAGTGTACTTTCAAATGTGACATGTCAAGTTATTTCTTGGAATTTCTGGGTGGGAGTGAGAATTCCCTAACAATGCATTAACATGGCTATCATCAACTATTTTTTAAAAAATAGAAAAGGTCTTTTAAGAGATTTTTAAAAAATCAAATCTGTCTTTTGTATAGCTAGAGAGACTCATAACTCCATAATATGCTTTAGCTTTTTTTTTTTTTTGACTCACAGGTTCTTGTGCTATATAGATATACTCCTTAGCTGAACCCAAATATTGCTCTGATATTACCAGTAGATTCAAGTTTTCTCAGATGGCAAAGGAAAACTGAAAGTGATTGCAGTACATTATACTATCTAATTAATATTTTCCTCCTTAAGTTCAGAGTGACCTTTACAGAAATGTATCTCTGGAAACACCTGTTGTCACCATGAAAGTCTGTCACCACGAGATTTCCATTATCCAGAGAATCTGCATACGTAGTAGTCTGAAGTAAAGGCCAATTATTTTCTTTTCTGCTTTGTGATCCACACCAGAATTTCTTGGGGAACTTTAAACAGTATTCATCCAGTTTGATTTTGTTGGCAAAGACAAAACTTTATTGTCTCACACAAACATGTACTATATAACTTGTAAGTTTTTCCACATCCTCTCCTTGAGTTATGTTTGATAAACTTAAATTGATACCAAAATTTATTCTTTTCTTATTTTGTCAGGAGATAACTTCTAAAGCATTAAATATTTTTGGCATAAAAACTCACACAAATTACTTAGAATATATGTGAACTTACAATGGTTTTTGGTCTACAGAAGACAAAATGCCTAATCTATTTTTGGATATCTGATTATGCAATAGACAAGGCAATGTTAGCATAAAACACATTGTTAAAACTAGACAGAAACAGCCAGAATAAACTGCTATAAACCTTCAATGAAGAGGTAATAATTTCTACAAAAGGATTGCTCCATTTTGGGCTGAAATTACAGTTCTGTAAGGACAAAAAAGTTCACCAGATGCAAGGTCACTTGAATTCACAATAATACATACCTCTTTCTTCTGAAAGAAAGAGGCATTTGTTTCCTGACATGTTATCAGAAAAATTGTTCCTTTTTTTCCCCTTCATCTGTCACTCAAAGTTGTCACTACATTCGGTGGCTATTTATTCTGCACACCACTCCTACCTCCAGCCGTGTTGTCAGCCTGTCTGGTATTCCGATGCCAGCAACACATTTCTCTATGCTTCAAACACAACTTCTGGAAAAGTAACTTCCTCCTTCTGTTGTAAATCCCAACTGAGTCATTGCAAGAAGTTTCACTGTGCTCACCCTTCTTTCTGTTCTTCATTTTTAATCTAAATAGGAACTAGTGACATTTTCCTTGATTAGTGGAGCCTTAGTTTTGAATTATGTCTTGAGTTGAAGTGTCCAATTCAAGCTGATCTGTCATGCATTTCTACTGAGCTTTTTCAGGGGACAAATGGCACAGGTTCAAAATTGAATGGTGAAGGGTAAAGTTGCAAATTTATCTGTAACCTTCATGCCATAGATATTTCAGTAAACTTAGCTCAATAGTATTAGAAATAGTGAAATCAATTTTTATCACTTATTTGTTTCACGTTTGCCTGAGAGCTCAGAAGCTCACACAACTCAGACACGGGGTAGGCTGAATAATAACCTGCGAATTCCATCTAACGCACAATTTAAGGGCAGTTTGTTTTGCAAAACAAAATAAAACAAAGCAAAACAAATCAAACCAAAACAAAAAGCTGGGTATTCTGAATCTTCCTTTAATTCTCATATACTGCATGTTTATAAACAAGTTCATTCACCTCTTCATTCCAATAATTCCTTTGACAAAGGAGTGAAAACCAAAATACCGCATAGGACAAAAATAATTATTAATATTGTTCTTCAAAGATTTTTATTAAGATTTTATGATTTAGTGTTTATAAAATAATCTTACCAAGAAAATGTTAACTAACATCCAATGAAAATAAAGGTTTAGAATGTGATTTAAAGGAACCATGGACTCTTCTGAAATGTATTACCTAAATGAGCTTAGAAGTAAAAAATATGCCAGATGGCTTTGGAATTTCCAATTCCAAAAAAGACTTTTGGTGCTTCATTTTGTTTCTTCAGAGGACAAATGTTTCATCATCTATTACTGTAGCAATTATTTTCTAATTTAGGATTAGTGAATCTAGTTATAGAACACAGTTACTAGATACAAAATGGCTAACACTCGCTCTCAGAAAAGAAATAATCTTCCAAAGAAGAATTTACTCCTTTTCATTGACATAACAGTTGCATTGTGTGATGTGTAACGAGCACTGGAATATGGATCAGGAAACTTTGAGTCCAGTCCTGCCTCTCCCACTAAAAAGTCTTCTGACTATTCTGGGTCTCAGTTTCCTCATGTGTATCACGAAAGGGTTGGGCCATATAATTCCTAAGGTCTCTTTCAGTCCAAAGATTTTCTTTTAGAATTTTGGAACTGATTTAAATTACATATAACATGGAAAAGTAAATAATAATAGTTTAAAAAGTTGAGATGGTAATTTTGATTTTAAAGATGAAACAAGTTTGGCTAAAGTTACTGATACATAAATGGGAACATTCTTAATCTTAAAAATAAAATCTATAAAATCTATATTCTCTGAATGAACAAGGAGCTGCACTCCCACCCCACATCCCAAATTAGGCCATGTGGATAACTTGACCTTGGGATAACTCTGTTCCTTTGGAACCATGGGCTCTCAGTCTCGGCAGTATTGACACCTTGAGATGGGCATCTTTGCTGTCAGGGGCTCTCTGGTCCATTGTTCATCAGCTTCCTGGCCTCCAAATCTACTAGATGCCAGTAACAACCCCATCCCCCAAGTTGTGACCACCAAAAATGCCTCCAGATAATTGTCCCCAGTTGAAAAATCACTGCTTTTAAATGAACTAGCTTCTTCTGATTTTCTGTCTTAAACTCTGTGCCCAATGTATCAGAGTCATCATGATATTTCAACATTTTTTAAACATGTGTATATATATTTTTATGTACAAAAGCACCAAAAATGAAAATCATTAAGGTTAAGTTTTCATAATCATTGTTATGAAAATCATTAAGGTTATAATATATGGGTGCTAACTTGTACCAGACACTGATGAATCTCTATTTCCTAAAGTCAGCGTCTGTACAGTTAACACCTGCGTTATATGAAAAATGTAATTTTTGTCCCTAAAGACTTTACTTTCTGGCTGAGGAGACACACAGTCCATTGATTTAGAATGGGCTTCAGACCATTTACAAAGTAGCATGCCGATGAAGTGAGTATGACTGAAGAGGGTGCTGAGTGAAGGGCTGATAAGAGTGGACAGGGAAGGGGCAGGTGGAGCAGAGTGAAACCTGGATCCTCGCAGGGGATGCCACTGCCAGGGCACAGGAGGGAGACGAGCTGTGGGGAAGGGTCAGCAGATCTGCCCCGAGAGTGAGAACTCAATACTCTGAGAAAGGCAATGAGAGCTGTGGGAGGAGCTTGTGGAGTCCTGAGGCCCAGCCTTGAAGCTTAGCGTTAATTTTACAGGCTGACGCTGACGGGAGGCTGATGCTGAGGGGGCCAGTGAAGTAAAAGGAGCTTTTTGATGGAAACTTCTTTTCATTCCTACAACAAAAGCTTTGAAGGAAATTGACAGACTACTCAAAAGGCCATTTTATTTCCCAGGACGGCAGTCAAAGGATAATTTAACAGTGTTTCTTTCCACTCCTACTTAAAAAAAAACTGATCAGTATAAAAATTTAGAGTCTAGCCATATTAAGATACTCAGCCATTTCAGAACAGCTAAATTATTCTAAGGGCAAGCTCTCAATTGTGCAGTGACTATGTCTTCATTGCAGAATGTGGGAAAATACCACCCTCCCTGCCAAATAAATGCCAAAGAAGCAATTCCAGAGTTTTTCAGGGCCAGAAACCATATAAAATACTGGCAGGAACATGGGTTGGGCTTGAGTCCTGACTCTGTCATATAGTATCTGTGTGATCCTCAACATTCTCTTCTGTGAAATGGGAATAAGAGGTGTAGTGGAAGAAATCATGATGTGTTGGTAATACATGGATGAATCAATTTAGAATAGAATAGAATAGAATAGAATAGAATAGAATAGAATAATTTACAAAATAAAGGACTTAGCAGAATTCCTGGCATCTAGTAAGGACTCAATAGGTATAAACTACATTATTTTTTCATGCTAAAATGTAAATTCTTCTCCTCAGGGGTTTTAGATATGTACTAGAAACCCTTGAGGTTGCCTTTTACATATAAATACGTTTTGTGAATTCACAAAATGAGAAATTTTTAAATAAAAAAATATGGTATGAGGAGGAAAGCTTCAGCTAGGCTTGAAGAATAGAAAGGTCAAAAGTGCATTTTGTTATAACTAAAAGGCTAGAGAAAGGATGAGCGGATGCATTCAGAGTTCCTGAGAAGGCAAATGGGAGAGAGGGGGCACTCAGGAGAAGCTAAGGTACTGCGTGTGGGTCCACCTGCTGATGTAGGACTGTGCAGTCCTGCCCAGGACAGCGGTACTTCTTGGAAGGAGCTTTCTGTGCTTTAGGATGTTCCAAGGGTAGTGGCGTCTCCATATTGTTTCTCATATCCCCTTTTCCCTCAACTCCAAAGAAAGAAAAAAAAATAGCAAGAAAAGTTTTGAGCAGGTCAAATTCACCCTGCTTCTGGCCCTGAGAAAGAATGAAAGGGGGCATCTTTCTGAGTCCAAATGAGCTGAGGACCCCTTCTGGGGCTGTTCTCTCCCTACAACTCTGCACAGGTCCCCTCCACACAGAAAGGGGTGAGATGTCTCCTGTGTAGGTGAAGAAGGTTGCTATGTAGACAGCAATTTTAACCCCAAACCAAAGAATCCTGTGAAGTGATGTAGCTTAAGTCCAAGGTATCAGTCAAAAAAGAATCTGCCTTGCTGTCAGACTGGTGAATAGGAGAAAGGGCTGGTAAAAAAGGAGGACCCAAAAGGAGTTGCTGCATCCAGGGAACCCAGCGGGGTGCTGGTTTACCAAATCCAATGTAACCATCTTGATCTTTTGGTTCTATGTCTACGATGCCAATCCATCTGTGGATCTTGATTTGTGGAGGATGAGTAAGCAATGTCCTTCCATTTGGGACAGCTCTAACTTCAGTTTTAAGGCATCCTGTCTCTGAAGCTCTGCAGCAGCTCCTGGTCCTCCTGAGTGTGAGTTCTTCCTGCACCAGTGCCTGATCCCGACCTGATCTCCCAGGTTTCCCATTCTTTGACTTGGTTTCCCATTTTCTTGTCTCTTTTGGCTTCTATTTACTTGTCTGCAGGCCATCTATTCAATGTGTTCTAATAATATGGCTCCATCTCCTCTATTAGTTTATTTTCTTCCGTAATTCTCCTGGTCCTGGCTTTATAATCCTCCATTTCACAACTTGTTGTTGTTCACCTTTGGGTGTAACAAAAGGGGGGGATCCATGGGACATCAGCAGGGACTGTCCAGTGTTTTACAACAGATGAGCAGAGGCATGGCAGTCACGAATACTGAATTTGTTCATCTAAGTGTCTTTAACCTGTTTTAACTTAGTTGAGTCTGTGAACTGGCAGTGTATGCTCAGCTCCAGTGTGTAGAGCTTGGGATGAAGGGAGGCACTGGAGGAGCCCACAAGGAAAGAACTTGCTTAAATGGAATTGTGTGATTTGGAATGGAAGAAATCTTCCCTTCTGTCCTTCACCCCTCTGCCTACACTTCTTGCACTCATTGATGGTTATCGAGAGCTCACTTGAGCTCAACCTGTGTGTGAGATGAGCTCCTTATTGTTTTATTACCCAGATGTCATTCTGCCATTTGATGTTTATTAAGTATGGCATTTTGTTATTACAGATGACACTTTCCAGAGACCAAGTGTGACAGCAAAAGCCAATTCAAATCTCACATTCAGCAGTGTTTTGGAAAGAACGTAGCGTTTTTCACTGTTTAATTCCCATCTATTCCTTGGTGTAAGTAAATGCTCTCTGACTTCCTTAAGATATTTTTGACTTCCTTAGAAGTATAATTGCATTGTTACCTGACAGCATATTAAAGATAACATAACTCCACGTTGCCTTTCTGTTCTGAGCTGTTCCCCTTTATCTTTTTCTCCTTATTGTTCAGTCTATAAGGTCTGTGTCATATTGGTCAAAATGTTATTTTTAACTAAAGTATATCATTCTCATCATCTAAAATTCTGCTAAAAGTGAAAAACTGGGGTCAATATAATGGAGTTATAATAGGTAACTGGTGAAATTCAAAGTTATAGGGCATGTATCTTATGAAGAATAGGCAGCCATTAAAATAATTAAAATCATAATTTCAGAAAACATTTAATAGTATAGAAATGCTTTCTGTACAACCTAAGAGAAAGGAGCAAGATGTAAAGCCAGATAGTATAGTTTAAAATAGGTAAAAACCCAGAAAATGTATATGAAGGAAAACGTTGGAAGGAAAACACCGAATGTTAATAAACTATATATCTGGTATAAGCTTATGTCTGATTGTATATATTTTTCTTTTTGTATTTCTACACTTTTCAAATTTTTCTTTTTTACATGTGTATTATATCATAATTAAAATATAAATAGTATATTTTTTTGTTTAACCAGACCTCACTTGTAATACCTTTTCAAGTAACATCTTCCAGTTGTACTACCTCCTGAGAAACCTTGTCTCCTTTATATTCATTACTGATTGTATCTTTAAATGGCTAATTATTTATATGTACATGTGAGTAGCTTTCATTAACAACATATTTAACACTATTTCCTTGTTATTGTCATGTGTAGTTTCATGTTTGTAACAAAAATATATAGAGCTTCTTGGAATATGGTAATCAGAAAGACGCTTTTGTTTTTCTGTTTGTTTTGTTGGTTTTTTAATCACGGTATTTTAGAAGCAGAATTGCCAAAAAGTGCAGGCTTTGTTGCGAGCTAGCAGTCAGAAATCAAGGTAAAATGCAATTTGGAAGGAAAATGGGTGGTTATGGAGAGCTTTGCTAGGCACTTCCACGTGTAGTTCTGCTCCTTCTTCACTCCTTTTCACAGGTGAGGAAACAGAGGCACAGCGAGGCTAGAGGACTTGCCACAGGTCATAGGGGTCGTAAGTGCTGCCTCTTCTTGACTTAACTCTTCTACTTTACTTGGTCATAAACAAACCTATCTTGCAGTATGTATACACTCAGAGAGAGCAACCACCCAATCAGATGTAAGTTGGGGAATGCATGACAGAAATGTGTGTGTACATACAATTTTTTATATTTGTCATTTCATATCATAGCAACTTGTTTTGTGTATGTTGTATGTAAGTTCTGTGTTTTCTGAGAACAAACATTTTTATTCCTTTTTGGTTCTCTGTAATTACCAGTGGACAGTGTTTTCAATCCAGGTTCTCAATAGGTGCTCCTACCTAGCCATTAAATCTTAGTATTCTATGCAACTTATGGCACACTATTATTTTGGATCCAGAAATGGCTTGGTACAGTTCAATATGCTAAGATTTTCTGTAGATGGGTAGTAACTAATGAGACAACAAAGATTTTCAGACAATCAAAACAATTAGTGTGAGAGCCATAGCTGTAATTCATGAGTACCTTTGTAAAATTGAGAGAATTAAAGGTGACCTATTTTGCAGAAAATGCACAGGTTATTAATGCTACTTATACTACTGCTTTTTAGTAGAAGAGCCAGAAGTTAGTGACATTTTCTGAGGCATTAAAGTGTAGCCCATTGAATTGCAAATAGATTGCTGATAACGGACACTTTAGTAAGGACAGTAAGCAAAGTTTTAGTAATTAAATAATCAGTGACAAGTGCACATGATAGTTCTTAGATTCCACACATATTGTTAAATCAGAATATTTGACAAAATCAACAAGAAAATTGTAATAATAGAAGCACCCCCAACCAAAGCTATTAGACCTTCTCTTTATGCATTTTTACTTATTTTATTTAGCAAAACTTTATGTATCTCCTAGAATTAGTTGATATAGTAATTAACTGAATATCTAATTATGTCCTGGGTATTCTGCTGGCTGTAACACAAAATACAAAAATAAAAAAGACATAGTTCCTAAAATCTAGGATGTTAAAGTCTATTACATCATTAGGATATCAACAAGGACACAAATAATAGTAAACAAAGATGGGGAAAGGAGAAGGACAATGTGCTCTGGGTATAGAATAAGTCAATCTAAAGACTCTAGAGCATTCTATCAAGTCGTCTGGAGGCAGCAAATCATCAGGTGATAGTGAAGGGGGTTTTTATAACATTGCACTCCACGATGTGTAATGTTTATAAAGCCATGAGCCATGTAGTTCTGTCCCAGAGCAGTATTGTGTGCACAGAAACTCAGTTACCAGCAGTGAATTTAGAATATCTCAAATAGTTTACCTGTATATCTTAAATACCAAGAAGGATACAAATAAATCTCAAAAAATTTCCTCAAAATTCCCCCTTTCTCTTTCCCACAAGGTACCTCCATACCTTGCAGCAGTTTTTACCCTCTGACTTATTTTCTGAGCTATTTCCTCTTCTCCCAGTTTGAGCCATCTTCATTTTCCTCTGCCCATCCTCTCCACTCCTTATAATTGACTTGTTAGGTCCTTCCCCTCTCCTACCACCTCACAGTCATTGCTCTCTCTGTGGGTTCTCTGATGACTCTTCATCACTAGTGCCAAAAGCAGTGCTTTCTTTTGACATTTCTTCTCAGAACACAAGGGAGAGGAAGAAGCTGCACAAAGCCAGAGTATTCTTTAGCAGGCTGGGGAAATCCCTAAATGACTTGTAAACCTATCAAATCTGAGGTCCTGCACACTAGGTCTGTTATCTTTTGCCCATTGAATTCTTTTTTTCACATTTTTTGGTGTTGTTCAAGTACATTGTCTTCATTTTCCCTCCAACCACTCCCTTCCACCCTAGTCATCCCCACTTCCCAACCTTGATCCTATACCCTTTTGGTTTTGTCCATGTGTCCTTTATACATGTTCCTAATAACCCTTCCCCCTTTTGCCCCTATTATCTCCTTTCACCTCCACTCTGGTTACTGTCAGTTCTTAATTTCAATGTCTCTGGTTATATTTTACTTGCTTGTTTGTTTTGTTGATTAGGTTCCACTTAAAGGTGAGATCACATGGTATTTGTCTTTTACCGCCTGTCTAATTTCACTTAGCATAATGCTCTCCAGTACTTCGAAGCTCATCCATGGTGCCTTGAAGGGTAGGAGTTCCTTCTTTTTTTTCTGCCGCATAGTATTCCATCATGTAAATGCGCCATAGTTTTTTGATCCATTCATTTAGTGATGGGCACTTAGGTTGCTTCCAGCACTTGACTATTGTAAATTGTGCTGCTATGAACATTGGGGTGCATAGGTGCTTTTGAATTGGTGTTTCAGGGTTTTAAGGGTAAAGGCCCAGCAGTGGAATTGCTGGGTCAAAAGGCAGTTCCATTTTTAGTTTTCTGAGGAAATTCCATACTGTTTTCCACAGTGGCTGCACCAGTCTGCAATCCCACCAACAATGCACTAGGGTTCCCTTTTCTCCACAACCTCTCCAACACTTGTTTGTTGATGTGGTTATTATGGCCATTCTGACCGGTATGAAGTAGTATCTCATTGTGGTTTTAATTTTTGTCTCTCTGATCTGCCTATTGAATTCTTCAGTCAGAGTGCTGTTGCCTATACATTTTTGTATATCTGTTGCTGCACTTTTCCTTGCAGCTATGATTCTCTCAGAAGAGGGCTTTTGACTACAGAAACGTAGGCCAGGATCACGCATACTTAGGATGTCGTTCATATGGAAGATAAAAGAATTCCTGTTGTAAATGTTTTCTTTCCTTAATCTAGTCAGTATGATAAGTATTGGTACTTTGATTGTTTTTGGTCTTATATGGAAAAAAGTGGATTCTTTCATATTAATATTCATGAGAATATTTACATGTGACATAAAATAATAAACCATCATTAGGTTGTTTACCAAAATATATTATTTTCCAAAATTGATTCAGTAAGTAAATAGCTCTATCAGTGTGTATATTATATAAATGAATTTGATGAAGTATTCATGAATTATGGGCTGCGAGATGAATTTTTGGGTAGCTAGAGGGCTCTACTACTATGCTGGTTGACTGATTATACACATATATATGCCCATAGGTAATATATATAATACACACATAACTGTTTTTAAAATGACATGGGGTATAGAAAAAGAATTGCACAAATACTATAAGAAGCTTCATCCATGTTCTTTTTCACTAAATTCCTCTTTAAACCAGAAATGCTAAAAAGCTAAGAACTAGTGAATGTGAGCTTTTCCCAGCGTTTTGCTTCCTCTGGCTCTTCTTGGAAGAGCTAATAAACTGGCAGCTTGCACAAAATCCAGCACACAGTCGTCACTCAAATTTTTACTGAATTCAAAATGAAACCCCCCAAATCAGGGCACAGAGGATCCCAGGTAGGATGGGGCTGAGCATGTCCTGCTCATTTATACACTGCATAATCACAGAGAAGCTGAGGATGATTCATCTGGAAGACCTATTTAAGGAAGGAAGTGAAAGTCAGAGGCTAAAAAATGACCCATAATCAGGTGCTGACAGTTGTGTGTTGAAAGGTCTATGTAAAGCCAAACTTTCCAACCACAAAAAGGGACCTGCTC
Source organism: Tonatia bakeri (assembly GCA_004024845.1). NCBI lineage: Eukaryota > Metazoa > Chordata > Mammalia > Chiroptera > Phyllostomidae > Tonatia > Tonatia bakeri. The sequence goes on along the minus strand of PVIA01006579.1, from coordinate 69,738 downwards.
TGTTTAAGATTTGGAGTGAAGAAATTAAGGGGAAAGCTGAGCTGAGATGAAAGGTCAAGAAATAGTTTTAACTTTCATGCTTGACACAGAGAAATTAAAGAAATCTACTGAATAAATTAAACAAATAAATGTCCAATCATGCATTTAATTTGAATTCCCATGATTATTTGCAGAATTTGTAAGAAGACTCCAAAGTTTATTTTTGATACGAGGTAGGCCGTCTCACATGCCAAAAATTGAAATGCCCCATGAAATCGTGCACAGATGACTCAACGATTCGGGGGCAGAATGCTCAGATGGTCTTTGGTTGATGCTCCCTGCTGCTTGTTTGTAAGTTAATATATGCATTTATTCACTCATTCATTTAATCTTTTTTTTTAATTCAACATATAGTTAGTACTTACTCCATCCTGGGCATTCTGTTAGATTTCAGGGATACAAAAATGTGTCTCCCTCTGTTAAGGAATTTGCAGTCTGGCTTGTGAGACAAGAAAAGTGATTTGAACTGTACAGTGCTGTAAGTGCTGTGACAGAAATAAGCCCAGAATGCAAATTCTGATGGGGGGAGTCTAAGAAGGCTTTCAGTACCTATAAATGCATGAGTTGAGCTTGGGATGAGAACAGGTTTAACCGCATGAAGGACAGGAACTAGAGCCTGGTTGCTAAATGCATAGATTCTACAGCCAGGCTGTCTGGGGTCAAGTTTTGGTTTTGCCAGAAATGATGCATGACTCTAGGCAAATGTCCCTCACTTATCTCCATAAGGGAGAAAGGTAATAATACCTACGACTTACCCATCCCAGGATTGTAAGGATGAATATGTGAGTTAATATTTCGAAAGAACTGAGAACAGTATCTGTCTCATCTAATGGTTACATCTGTTATAAATAAAGAGGCCGAGAGGTGAGTATCCTAGGTAGCAGGCATAGCTGTTGTAGTGGCCTGAAAGGGCATAGATGCTGCCTTTAGGAAAGAGTTAAGAATAGAAGGTAGAAGGTAGGGTCCATAAAAGAGGAGGGTGAAAGATCAGGTTGAGAGGTATGAAGGCTCTGTTAAACAGTGTGAAAATTATCCTAGATACCATGAAGAGCCAAAGAACTGATAAGATCAGATTCATATTTTATACAGTTCATTCTGGAAATGTTGCGGAGAGTGGATTGTAAGGTTGGAGGCAATTCTGGAGTCAGGGAGACAAATTAAAACAGTGTTTTCCCAAATGTTCCAGTAATAAGAATCACCTGTGGGTGTTTTTAAACATACAAATTCCCAGGCTCATTCCTGGGAGATTCTGACTGAGAAGTTTGGGAAAGGTCCAGTAATCTATATTTTTAAAAAGCATGAAACAGCCCTGGGTTCTTGTGTGGTTCAGTCAGTTGGAGCATTGTCCCGTGAACTGAAGGGTCGTGGGTTGGATTCCTGGTCAGAGCATGAGGCTGGGCTGCTGGTTTTGTCCCAGTCAGGGTACATGAGAGAGGCAACTAATCGATGTTTCTCTCTCACATTGATGTTTCTCTCCCTCTTTCTCCAAAATCAATAAGCATGTCCTTGGATGAGGATAAAAAAGAAAAAAGCATGAAAACATCTGCTTCCTGTCTTCAGATGACTCCTGTCTTCAGAGAGATTTTGCAGGGTGGTGGCTGTAAGCATTGAGGTGAGGACTAATGAGGACATAAACCAAAGTAGTAGAAACACTGTGGTTGGAGGTTAGGGGACAGATTTCAAAAGCAAGAAGCAATAGGACTTGGTGAACAACAGAATGGAGCCAAGCATGGCACTCAGATTATTGGCTTGCATAATGGGGCAGAATTTGAAAGAAAAGTAAGTCTGGCAGTAAGGTTAGTGAGTTCAGATTTGCTCAAGTTGAGTTTGGAGGGTCAGTGGGAGGACCATCAAGTCAGAGGTTGCTTATACGTACTGGAAGCGCAGGGAAGACATTTGGGCTGGAGACATGCAAGTGGAAGCCATCAGCACACAGGGAGTAACTGAAGTTTGGCAAACACCAACATTTTATTTGTGGGGAAGGGAACAAAACCTTTTCTTATTTGTTCATTCATTTATGCATTCAATCTTTCATTCAACAAAACAATTTTTAAGTGCATGTTCTATGCTATGCACCATGTTACACACTTTTTCCATAGAAGTGACTGTGAACAAATAGCTAGGAAGAATATAAGGCAAAGAGTAGTGTCTCTGAAGGCAAATGAGAAGATTCTGTCAACTGATGTCAAGACACCAAATGAAATAATGAGTGAAATGGGTTCTCTGGATTTAGTAAAAAACAAGGTCATTGATAATTTAGGAGAGAATAGATTCTGCTGAGTGATGGGTAAGGAAACTGAATTTGAGACACAGCCTCAGTCGTGAATGGGTGGTGAAGAAGTGGTGGTAAGGAAGGATAAAGAGAGATAAATGTAGTAGACTGCAAAAATGGTTACAAAATATTCTCCTACCAGTATGCATGCCCCTTTGCAGTGTTTCTTCATAGTTACTCCAATCAAGAGGCTCAATCTATGTCTTCACTCTTTAATTTGGGCTTGGTCATGTGAGTTGCTATGACCAATGGGGCATTAGCAAATGTGGTGGAGACAGAAACTTGAAAAGACTTTGTGGATTGAGGCTTGCCGCTCTTGCTGTTCTTGGGAACCCTGTGATTGCCACCAGGTAAAAATAAACCTGGATTAATTTTCTGGAGACTTGTAGCCAATCATCTTTGTCACTCCACTGGCAGCCAGCATCAACTGACAGCAAGCAAGAGCCACCAGACATTGAGTAAGATACTGAATCAGCCCATAGCCAATCAACTCACTGACTTTGGCTATAGAGTGAGCCTAGCCAATTCTACCACAACTATCCAGCAAAGACCAGCCTAAGTCACTGACTCACATAAAAGTGACTGCTGTTTCAAGCCACTCAGTTTTGGAGATAGCTTCTTACAGAGCAAAAACTAATTGATAGAATAAGATATTACCTGAGTGTCAAAGATTTCAAGTATCTAAATTATTCTAGGGTTTGACATTTCTCTGAGTTGGATTGGAGGTCAAAAAAGCTTTGGTTGTTCTTAGTCTATTTTCTCTTCCTAACACACTGTCCCAGGCAGAAACAATAAACATAGTATTTAGGAATGGAATGGCTACGTCACGTGGTATTATTGATTTATGCCATAATATGGGTGAATCTTAAAATAATTATGCTGAGTGAAAAAAGCCAGACCAAAAAGAAGTACATACTATGTATTTCATTTATATAAAATTCTAGAAAATGTACACTCATCTATAATGACAAAAAGCAGATCAGTGATTGGCTGTCGATGGCATGGAGGAGGGAGAGATGGATTACAAAGGGTCATGGAGAAACTTTTAGGGATCATAGATATATTCATTTTCTTGCTTGTGATGCTGGATTTATGAGTGTATACCATATATTGAATATTATGTCAAAACTCATAACATTGTACAGTTTAGAGATGTGCAGTTTAATGTGCATTATTGACACACCAATAAAGCTGCTAAAGAGAAAAAGAAGAACAAATAAATCCTTCCAATTTTGCTTCCTATTCATAAGTGTGGTAGCAGAATAATGTCTCTCCTCCAAAGATGTTCATGTCTTTATCTCCCAACCTGGAGATGTAAGTGGACATGTGTAGAACTGTGAATATTTTACTTTACATGGCAAAGGAACTTTGCAGGTATAATCACAGATATGGATTTTAACATGAGGAAATTATCCTGAATTAATTGCATGGGTCCAGTCTAATCACACGAGCCCTTAAAATGGGGACAAAACTTTCCTGGTTGGGTCAGAGAGATATAATAGAAGAGCAGAACCCTGGTTGGATGGCTCAGTCAGTTGGAGCATTGGTTGAACCCATACAGCAAATGATCACGGGTTTGATTCCCCATGAGGGGACATACTTGGGTTGTGGGTTTGATACCTAGCTGAGGCATGAAACCAGTAAAGTTTCTCTTTCTTCCTTCCTCTCTCTCTAAAATCAATAATCACATCCTTGAGTGAGGATTAAAAAAGAACAACAGAAGAGCAGAGATTTGAAAACTTCCACCTGCTATTTCTGGCTTTGAAGCTAAAGGAAGGAGACCATCAACCAAGGAATGTGGTGACCTCTAAAAGCTGGGAATGGGCCTCAGTTTATAAAAAGCAAGAAGACAGACTTTAGTCCTATTATCACAAAATGCAGGTAATCCAAATGAGCAAATGGATTCACACTTAAAATCTCCAGAAAGAAATGCAGCCAGCAGACACCTTAAGTTTAGGCATGCTTCACTGTTGACCTACTAAACTATAAAATACTTAGTTTGTGTTGTTTTATGCCACAAAATTTGTGGTAATTTGTTTTAGCAGTATTCAGAAGTGAATATGTAAATTTTTCATGGACACAACATTGAATTTATGAGTTATAGCAGCTGTTTTGATGACCTATTTCCCAGTCATAAATCACAAATAATGAGGAGTTGATTGTATTTTGCACCCCTTTGCTGCCTGCTTCCATTTTAGTAACTTGCTCAACTTTCAAAAGGCTGCTCTCACCACGCAGGTATGCTTTCACAGGCTGGTTGTGGGAGCTCAGTTCTTTGAATTTCTTAGTCTGAACCACGTTCAGTTGAAATTTTCTACCAACTATAGAAATATTCTCTCATTAAACATTGGCCCCATCAAGCATCACTATTGTAAACAATTTATTTTATTTTATCTTAATTTTGGTTTCTGTGGGTATATGTATGTATGTCCAGACTTTGAAACCAACAGACTCTAAGGGAAGCTACTGTATACTTTGCCAGACACCCATTATCTCTTTAGTTTTTGAAGACTGGAAAACAGACTACCTGGTTTAAATACTGGCTCCAGTCTCTTATGAGTTATTTAGATATCTGCACCTTAGTTTTCTCATCTGTAAAATGGGGACAATAGTAGTATATTGAAAGTAAGGATTTAATTAGTCTACCCATATAAAACACTTTTAACAATGCCTGGTACATATAAGCACTCAGTGAGTGTTGGGTTGTTAATTATCATGATGATGATGATGATGGTGGTGGTGGTCTTCGCTATCAGGAGGATTTTTATCACAATAATGAATTCCTATGCCCTAACTTCATATGTCCTAGCAAAAAAGACCTCAGTTTGCCTTTCTTGTGTGCATGGTACTTCTAAAAAGATACAGATCACTTCCTGTGGCTTTCTTGCCCTAAAAGTTCCTGTTTCTTCTGAGGCAGAAGCAGGAAGAGAAAGAGCACGTGGGGGTGTTTGCTGAGCACAGCAGAACTCTGTCCAATGACTTCTTTCCCCTCAGTTAGAGGGGCGAGTTGCTGGAGCAAGGGTTATTCTTGTAACTTTTCCCATCTTTCCAGCTTTCCCCAAATGGCCTGGATCTCCATACTGAGCCTTTCCTCATCAGTGCATGATGAGGAGTCAAAAGATTCCTGAAGATGTCTCTGAAAATAAAACTGAACATTCTAACCAAACCATTTACAATTTTATTACATATCAGCTTTCTTGTGTGACATTTATTTGAGGAAAAGCCCTCTTGCATATGACAGACTTGGTTTTAGAAAATTGAATCAGACAGATTAATATGATCTGATTTAAGAGAAGGAAAAGATACACTATGTGATAGAAGAGTTATTTTAAATGAACTTATTTTCATGGCTCTGAGTGCCTGGAGGAAGAAAACATATGGATGATATTGTTAATTTAGTAACATATTTGCTTCAGGCTTTACATGCAGTTTACTAGACTGGGCAGCCAACTCCTTGGTCTTTACTTTTTTTTAAATTGAATAATTTTTAGTTGTATTTTTTATTACCATTTAGTCCCCTATACCACTCACTCCCTGCTCACAATCACCACCCTGTTGTCCATGTCAGTGAGTCCTTTTTTCTTTTTTCTCAATTCCTCCACCCACTAACCACCCCGCCCCCCATAGCTGTCATCCTGTTTTCTATCTATGAGTCTGTCTCTATTTTGCTTGTTAGTTCAGTTTTGTCATCAAATTCCACATATGAGTGAAATCATATGATACTTGTCTTTTTCTGACTGGCTTATTAAAAATATGGAATACTTCATGAATCTGTGTGTCATCCTTGCACAGGGGCCATGCTAAGCTCTGTATCATTCCAATTTTAGTATATGTGCTGCTGCAGCAAGCACTGGTCTTCACTTTTGAATGGAGGGCTGCAAGAGAAGCTGTCTGACATATGGAACAGTCAACTGAAAATAAAGTAGCATGATTAATGCAGGCAATTTTCTTCACTGTGGTTACAAGATGGCTGGGGCTTCTAAATTTACACACCGTACATTGAAGTGGAAGTAGATGCCAGATCTAAGAGCTCTGTGTGGGCAGCTTCGACAGTGGGTATTTCAATTTGACAATTTTGTTAGTTGCCATAGTAATTGTTACAATCATGTGGTTTGTGTGGTTTTTGTTATACTGAACACCTATTAGAAGCACCCAGCAAGCCACAGCATTTTACTTCATTGTTTTCTTCTGCATTCTCCTAGAGAAAAACAATAATGTGTGGTCAGATTTTAAGTTGAATTAAAAATAAAACAAAACAAAGAGATCACTTGCACATCTTTATGTAAAGCATGTCCATTTCCTTATTATTTTTAATTAGTTTTATTTAGTACAGAAATCATCAGGATGTGATTTTATTTTCCAAAACAAGGAGTCCTAGAAACCAAGGTTACAAAGCTTCATAAAAAGAACAGGAAACTCCCTTCTTGTTATGAATGTGGTGTGTCAGCACAATGCTGCTCAAGTTCAGACTGAAATTTAGGCTGATTTGAAAATGACTGTAAATGTTACTACTCCCTTCACAAATGGTGCTCTCGATGGCCACGTATTACTTTGTCCCTGAATGCTACTCCTAAGGCTAGATTTTGAAGGTGGTTTTGAAACACTGGGAAGTATTGTTTTGCTAAACAAAATATTTATATTGCAATTGTTTTAACAACTTGAAGGCTTATGGCTAAATGTTCATAGCTCTTTTCATCTTTGCCAGAAGATTATTATTTTTTTACCCATTGGAATATTAATTCTGAGGTTAAAATACAGGTATAATAATGATGAAAATATGCAAGTCTTCTTCAGATGATTTTCTCATTTTTACCAAAAGGAGATAAGGCTGGCTCCTCCAATCATTGTAGAACTAACCACATGGTGTGGGAATTGGGGTGCCTCCTTTGACCTGTAGACATCATGAGAGGAGACAGTGGAAGGAGTAGCTTGTCTGGAGTTTGGATGTGTGCTCAGAAGGGGCAGTAGAAATTGACCACTTCTTACTCTTTTCAGTGAAATTCCCTGAAAGAATTTGGGGAAAATGATTTAAATATTATTTCTTAAATCTCATATACTGCATACATACACTGATCAATTAAAAATTAGGTAGAATTTCCTAACATGGGACTCTCTGCACAACTGTAAATTTCACTGCCTTTAAAAATTAGTGCAAGTAGATGTGTTCTATGTGCATTTTTATTTATCATTAAAAATTCTTTGATGATAAGAATTCTGCCAATCAGAAAGAGTGACCAGGAAATTATACACCCTTGGCAAACCATTTAGAGTGAAACCATTTGCAGTTGAAAAGTGGTAAGTTTTAGTCTATTTCTTCTATCTACTTTCCTGCCGGAAATATGAAGACTATGAAAATGCCAATAATCATTTATTAAAAAGGAAATAGTATACAGTGAGATGAAGACTCAACTAATGTCTTCAAAGTTTTATTATACACATTAAATAATGCATAAAATTGAGAAGATGAAAAAACACAAATCTATTAATTCATAACAAATTGCTATTTCTTTTTTTACTAATTATTTTAAATTTAATTTGAATAGATAAATCATCCTTGTGGTTTAAAAAAAAACATAAAAAGTATCATAAGTCCAAGTGTTTCTTTTAAAAATTTTTTATTATATTTTTCCTAACACGATTTACCCCCTCATACTCTCTCCCCTCTCTCAATCACCACACTGTTGTCCACCTCCATGAGCGCTTTTTCCTTTTTGCTCAGTCCTTCCACCCCTAGGCCCTGCCTCCATAGCTGTCATCCTGCTCTCTCTCTTTGACTCTGTTTCTGTTTTGCTTGTTAGTTCAATTTGTTCATTAGATTCCACATATGAGTGAAGTCATATGGTATTTGTCTTTCTATGAGTGGCTTATTTCACTTAGCATAATGTTCTCCAGGTTCGTCAGTGCTGTCAGAAATAGTAAAATTTTCTTCTTTTTTGTAGCCAAGTAGTATTCCATTGTGTAAATATCCCATAGTTGTTTTATCCACTGATCTACTGATGAACGCTTGGGCTGTTTCCGTATCTTGGGATTTTAAATAATGCTGCCATGAACAGGAGGTTGCTTATGCTCTTTTGAATTAACTTTTTGGGTTCCTTCAGGTATATTCCCAGAAGCAAGTTCACTGGGTCAAAAGACAGGCCTAGTTTTCATTTTTGGAGGTATCTCCATAGTGCTTCCTACAGTGGCTGTACCAATTTGCATTCTCACCAACAGTGCAAAAGGGTTCTCCTTTCTCCACATCTTCGCCAGCACTTGTTTATTGATTTATTAATGATGGCCATTCTGTCTGGTGTGAGATGATAACTCATTGCAGTTTAAGTTTTTATTTCTTTGATGATTAGTGATATTGAGCATCTTTGCATGTGTCTATTGGCCATCTCTATGTCCTCTGTGGAGAAATGTCTATTCAGATCCTTGGCCCATTTTTTAATCAGATTTTTTTTGTTTGGAGTTTTCTAAGTTCTTTATAAATTTTGGATATTAACCCCTTATCAGATATATCAGTGGATATGTTCTCCCATTCAGTGGGATGTTTTTTTATTTTGTGGATGGTTTCCTTTGCTGTGAAAATCCTTTTTAGTTTGTTATAGTCCCATTTGCTTATTTTTTTTTGTTTCCCTTGCCTGAGGAGATACATTTGTTAAAATATTGTTATGAGCAATGTCCAAGATTGTATTGCCTATGTTTTCTTCTAGGATTTTAATGGTTTGGGGGTACCATTTATGTCTTTAATCCATTTTTAATTTATTCTTGTGTGTGGTGTAAGAAGGTGGTCTAGTTTTATTTTTCTGCACATATCTGTCCAATTTTCCTAACACCATTTGTTGAATAAACTATCTTTAGCCCATTGTATGTACTTGTTTCCTCTTGTGAATATTAATTGACTATGAAAGTGAGGGTTTATTTCTGGACTCTTTATTCTATTCCTTTGTTTATATGTCTTTTTTATGCCAGTTCTATGCTGTTTTGATTAATATGGCTTTATACTGTAGTTTGTTATCAGGTAGCGCAATTCCTTCAACTTTGTTCTTTCTCAGGATCACTGTTTCTATGAGAGACCTTTTGTGGTTCCATGTAAATTTTTGAAATATTTGTTGTAGTTCTGTGAAATGTTTCATTAGAATCCTGATAGGAATTGTGTTGAATCTATAGATACTTTTGGTGGCATAGACATTTTAATTATGTTAATTCTTCCTATCCATGAACATGGTTTGTAGTTCTAGTTATTTGTACCTTTTATTTCTTTCTTCAGTGTCTTATAATTTTCTGAGTATATGCCTTTTGCCTCTTTGGGTAGATGTATTCCTAGGTATTTTATTCTTTGTGAAGTAATTGTGAATGGGATTGCTTCCTTAATTTTTCCTTCTGATAATTCATTATTGGCAAATAAAAGTACAACTGATTTTCTGGACATTAATTTTGTATCCCACTACTTTGCTGAATTCATTTATCAGTTCTAGTAGTTTCTTGGTGGAATCTTTAGGGTTCTCCATGTATAGTATCATGTCATCTGCAAATAAAGACAGTTTTACTTCTTCCTTTCCAATTTGGATGCCTTTTATTTCTTCTTGTCTGATTGCTGTGGCTGGGGCTTCCAGTACTATGTTGAATAAGAGATGAAAGCAGATGTCCCTGTCTTGTTCTTGTTCATTATCTTAAGGGGAATGCTTGTAGTTTTTGCCCATTAAGTATGATGTTTGCAGTGGGTTTGTCATATACAGACTTTATTATGTTTATAGATGTTCCCTCTATTCCCACTGTGCTTAGAGTTTTTATCATAAATGGGTGCTGGATTTATCAAATGCTTTTTCAGCATATGATCATGTGGTTTCTATCCTTCATTTTGTTTATGTTGTGTATCATAGTCATTGATTGAGAATGTTGTGCCAACCTTACATTCCTAGAATAAATCCCACTTGATCATGGTATATGATCTTTTTGATGTATTGCTGTATTTGTGTACTAATATTTTGTTGAGGATTTTACCATCTGTGTTCATCAGTGGTATTGGGTCATACTTTTCTTTTTCTGTAGAGTCTTTATCTGGTTTTGGAATTAGGCTAATTCTGGCCTCATAAAATGAGCTTGGGAGTCTTCCTTCCTGTTGAATTTTTGAAATAGTTTGAGAAGAAAAGGTGTTAATTCTTCTTGGAGTGTTTGGTAAAATTCACCCATGAAGCCATCCAGTCCAGGGCTTTTGTTTTCTGGGAGTTCTTTTGATTGCTGCTTCAGTTTCACTAGGTGTAATCTATTTAGACTCTCTGATTCTTCCTGATTTACTTTTAGAAGATTGTATGTTTCTAATAATTTACCCATTTCATCCAGGTTGTCCAATTTGTTGGAATATAATTGTTCATAAGATTTTCTTACAATCCTTTGTATTTTTTGGGGGGTGTCAATGGTTATTTTTCTTCTTTCATTTCTTATTTTATTATTATCTTTTTAAAGATTTTTTTGCCTATTTTTCTTTTTTTTAGATTTTATTTATTTATTTTTAGAGAGGGAAGCGAGAGAGAAAGAGAGAGAGAGAGAAACATCAATGTGCGGTTGCTGGGGGCTGTGGCCTGCAACCCAGGCATGTGCCCTGACTGGGAATCAAACCTGAGATGCTTTGGTTCGCAGCCCGTGCTCAAATATGTTACTAAATTAACAATACCATCCATATGTTTGCTTCCTCCAGGCATAGATCCTTTCTCTCTCTCCTTCCCAACCATTTTTTTATGAGTCTGGTTAAATGTTTGCCAATCTTGTTTATCTTTTCAAAGAACCAGCTCTTGGATTCATTGATCTTTTGTATCTTTTTAAAGAGTCTATGTTGTTTATTACTTCTCTGGTCTTTATTATTTCTTTCCTTCTACTCTGGGTTTTGTTTGTTCTTCTTTTTCAAGTTCCTTTAAGTGTGAAGTTAGATTGTGTCTTTGAACTTTTCCTTGTTTCTTGAGATAGGTTTGTAATGCTATGAATTTCTCTCTTAGGATTGCTTTCTCAGTGTCCCACAGGTTTTGGAGTGTTGTGTCCTCATTATCATTTGTTTCAAGGTATCTTTGGATTTCTTCCTTGATCTTGTTGTTGACCCATTCATTGTTTCAAAACACATTATTTAGCTTCCAAGTCTTTGTATGTTTTTCAGTGTTCTTGTGGTTGATTTCTAGTTCCATAGATTGTGGTCAGAGATGAGGCTTGATGTAATTTCAAACTTCTTACATTTACTGAGACTTGTTCTGTGTCCTAATGTGTGGTTTATGCTAGAAAACATTCCCTATGCACTTGACAAGTATGTATATTCACTTCTTTGGGATGAAATGCTCTGAATATATCAATTAAATCTATTTGATCTGGTGTGTTGTTTAAAGTGTCTGTCTCCTTGTTGATTTTCTGCCTGGAAGATATGTTCATTCAAGTCAATGAGGTGTTAAAATCCCAAACTATTTTTGTATTTCTGTTGATCTCTCCTTTTATGTCCATCAAGTTTTGCTTCATATATTTAGGTGCTGCTGTGTTGGTACATAAATGTTTACTAGGGTTATACCTTCTTGTTGGATTGTTCCCTTTATCATTATTGTAGTGTCTTTTGTCTCTTACTATAGCCTTGGTATTAAACTCTATTTTGTCAGATATTGGTATTGCTACCACAGCCTTTTCTTTCTTTCCATTTGCATGAAATGTTATTTTCATCCCTTTACTCTTAGTCTGTGTGTATCTTTCTGTCTGATGTGGGTCTCTTGGAGACAGCATATACATGGGTCTTGTCTTTCATTTTCTCAATGTCCCTAGGTCTAATACCCCAGTTAACAGCTATTATTCATCCTAGAGTATTCATCTAGGAGTATTTTATAAATATACAGGTCAATATAGATATGTTATTTTCCTCTTTTTACTCAAAAGATGACCTACTATACACATTGTTCTCTTGTCACTTAATAAACACTATCATTCTATTACTTAATTATACATTTTCAATTGTATATTACTATAAGAAGAATTTCTGTCAGTTTTTAAAACTTCCTATAATTCCATTAATGGATATACTCTGACATATATATTTACATATAAATATGTACATATTTACATATTGATGAACATTAGTATATTTCCAATTTTTTTGTTGCAGTGAGTGAGTAATTTTCACATGCAGCATTCCACACATCACTGGTGGATATCTGGGATTCCCTGGCAGTGGAGTTGCTAGGCTGAAAGGCATATACATTTGTAATTTGTGTAGATGTTAGTACATTGCCCAATTCATACTCCCATCAGCAATGCATGAGAAAATACTATCATTCCTCAGAATGTATTCTGTGTGGTTTTAATTTACATTTCTCTTTTTTATTGATGAGGTTGTTTATCTGTCACTTAAGAGCAAATTTTATTTTGTTTTTTATATTTGAATAGGTAAATCTATTATCAATTTATATATTAGGTTATCTAACTCTTTGTGATTTGGTTTTAAATATTTCCCACAGTTTGTCTCTTTTAAACTTGTTTATGATGTTTCTTCCTGTGAATTAAAAGATTATATGACCAAATTTATAATAAAATAATTTATGACTTGGTGATTTTGAATCATAAAAGTTTACACCTTCTTAAGTACAAATTTATTTAAAAATTGTTTCAAGTTTCCTTCTTATTGTCTTATGGTTACATTTAAAAAACTAAAATTTTTTGATGTATTTGGGATTTATCCTGGTGTATGAAGTAAGATATAGGTATTTCTTTTATCTCTGAACCATTTATTGACTCTTTTCCCCCAATGATCTGAAGATGGCATATTTTTTTATACACCTTATTCCTATATGTATCTGATAAACTTACTTCTGGGATTTCCATTTTGCTAATGAACCAGTATGATGTTCTTAATTATTTAGGCTTTTAAAATGTTTTAATGCCTTTTAGGGCTAGTTCTCTTTATGTTTATTTAATTTTTTTAACCAAATTTAGCATCAGGTGATGCTGCTTAAAACTATAGTGCTTTCATTGAAACCATATTGAATTTACAAATTATTTTAGGGAGAACTGACACAGCCATGATACTGAATCCTCCTACCCAATAACATGATCTTTCTATTGGTAGAAAGGCTATTTTATGGCCTTCAATATTTTTGTTTTATTTTTATAGACCTCACACTTCTCTTAACATTATGTTTATGCACTTTATCTTCTCTGTTGCTGTCATATATGGACCCTTCAATTAAATCTTCTAACTGGTTGCTTAAATATATAAAAACTACTGATTTTGGGCCCTGACAGGTATAGCTTAGTTGGTTGGGCATCATTCTGCAAAATGAGAGTTCACTAGTTCAATTCCTGGTCAGACCATATGCCTAGTTTGCAGGCTTGGTCATTGGGGGGCATGTGCTGGGGTATATGCAAGAGGCAACCAACTATGTTTCTCTCTGACATCAATGTTTCTCTCCCTCCTTCCCCCTCTCTCTAAAAAATAAAATCTTTAAAAAAAACTACTGATTTTGTACTTATTACTGAATTCTCTTATTGTTTATAGTATTTAGTAAAATCTTTTGAGTCTTTCCACTATACTACCATGTCATCTACTATTAGTGTTAATTTTACATGTCTTCCAATTTTTATAACTATAATTTTTTTTTCTTGGATAAGTGTGTTGACTAATAACAACAGCACAATGTTAAACAGTAGTGGTATTAATGGATACTAGCTGACACAATGAAGACAGTTCTGTAAAAGTCAGGAACATTCTGATGGCTTTGGATCGAAATAGATACATTTTATTAGGACAAGACAGTGTTTCTCTATTTCTATTTAATTCAGTGTTTCCTTAATTATCTTGTTTCTTTGTTGTATCAGGAAAAGGTAATCAATTTTTTCCAATGCTTTTTCAGCATCTATGGAGAGATCCTATGATTTTTTTCCTTTAGATTTGTCAATATGATGAACTGCAGTAATAGAGTTTCTAGTATTGAACGATTATGATCTCAGTTGTCAATGATGTTTTATTTCTTTAAAGGAGCTCCTGGATTCTTTTTGCTAATACATTATTTAGAATAAATGCATCATTACTAATAAATAGTGTGATTAGTCTCTAGTTAGTGTGATCAAAAACTGTCAGCTGTATGGTTCTATTGTTTAGTTTCATTTATTTTGTTTGCTTTCTTACCTCTATTTCCTTTACTGTGTTTTTGCTGTGTCTATTCCACTTTTTTCCTGCCTACAGCGCCATGAGTAAGGCTGGTGAAGAAGGGGTCAGGCATATAGGTAGTAGCCTCAGGGAACAGAGCATGGAAGATGAATTTGAAGAATAAGGCTGTAGATAGATTATGTAAGCCTTAGGCTATAGCAAGGAGGATAGACTATATTCCAAGTATGATGGGAAACTATTGGAGGGTTTAAGTACAAGAATGACATGATCTGATGTGTGTATTTAGAGAATTACTCTGACTTTTGTAGATTATAGGGAGGGAAAGTGAAAGACAAGAGAACAATTAGGAGGTTTCTATAGTAATCCAAGTGACTTGGCCAGTGTAGTGGTTGGTGGTAGAGGTGGTAAGAATTGGTCAGATAGCAACTTCCCTTTTCTTCCTAACCTCTTGTAGTGTTATAGCAAGTTAACCTGTGTGTGTACAAGTGTGTGTGCAAGTGTATGTACAAGTGCCTCTTCAGCTTAAATGTATATGGCCTGTTTAGTCTTCATTCTTTCAACGAACATTTATTGAAGACTTACTGAGTACCAGCATAGTTCTAGGAGCTAGCAATGCAGTGATGAAAAAACAGATTCACTCAAGGAACCTAATTTTTACAAGTGAATATAATAATAAAAATAAGAAAAATAGCTAATATTAAGTGAGCAAGTACATGTTCTAGGCTATGTTCAGAGCCTTTTTCACATAATATCTCACTTATGTTTACTACTATGTGAGGGTGGTTTTATTATTATCCTTATCTTACAGGTGAAGATACTAAGGGTAAGAGTGGGTAAGAATATTGCCTAAGTTTTCACAGTCAGTAAATAGGTTAAAAAATGAGTTTTAGCCTAGGTTAGATAAGTGAGCAAATAGAGAAGACATATTAAGAAACACAGCAGAGAAACTTTGGTAAACAAGGAGAGCCCCTCTGAAGAGGTGTGTTTGAACAGAGACCTGGTACATGTGCAGGAGCCATCTGCACAAGAGCCAGGCTAAAAGCAATTGTAGGCAGAGTGAGTCACAAGTATGAAGGGTTGAGAACAGAAGAAGCTTGATATACGAGCAACAGAAAGGAAGTCTGGATGGCTGGAGGATGGACATGAGATAAGAAAATCATATGAGATGAGCCTGGAAATCCAGCGACGGCTTATAAGAGCAGAGTGGAATGGGAGAGACCAGACCCAGTGAAGAGGCTATTGCAAGAGTCTGTAGGGGATCATGGCTTAGACTAGATAATGACCGTGGAGGTAGGCAGAAGTGAATGACTGGGGTATATTCTGGAGACTGAAGTGGCAATACTTGGTAATGAATTTGTTAAGGGCAATATGAGAAAGAAAGGGCTCAAAGATAGTTCTTAGTATAAAGGTGTTAGAATATCTGACAATGAGCCTATTGTATAAATTGAATCAAAATAATTCAGCCTTAAACATTTAAATTAATATGGTGGCAATGAAGGTTGTGTCAGTTAAAGGTTAATGAAGGAGCAAACACATTAATTAACTATGAGCAGACATTTCACTTATGGCATCTCTTTTATTGTGTATAATATTCATTTATTCATTCACTCATTCATTAAACACATATTTGAGAGCTGGGCAATGTCTTAGGTGCCAAAGCTACAGCTATAGGAGAGGCAAACACAAAAACCTCAGGTTCTCTGTTCTCACAAAGTTTACAGACTCTCTTACCTTGGTAGTACTTTTCCTCGTTTTTCAGAAGAGGACCCCCAAGACTTAGAGTGTGTATGTGATTAGTCCAAAGTCATATGAAGGGATGTTCGAGATTTGACTGTTAGCTTTCTGATCCCAATTTATGTTTATTCCATTAATTAATGTTGAAAATACAATATCCAGATACGGACCCAGATAGCTATTCATATAAAATGTTGATAGTCTAGGAAATAAGGTTTTTTTTTCTGTAAGAAATAAAAACTTTATTTCTATTGGAGTATTTTTGAGTCTTCTGTTATGTTCATTCCTACTTAATTTAAATTGATATTTAAATGTGGCATTTGAATTACAGGTTGCTGATAACAGTGTTCTCAGTTATAACTAAAGAAGTATGTCTAATACTCTGGGAAACACATCTCCCAGCCCCCAAAGTCCCTAAGAGAGCTTTTCTTTGCTGTCAGGTTTCCTGCCTCTCACTTACTCTCCCAGCTGTGGGTTGAATATTCAGAAGCAAGAGGGAAGGTAGGAGTCAATTATTTCGGGTGGATTACTGTGTCAGAACTGTTCACTTGGTGGTGGAGGCAAACACTGTGTAAGTAAAAAGAGAAATTCCTGAAATATTTGAGTTACAATTCTGAAACCTCCAATAAAAATAAATTTATAATTAATTATCTTAAGTTAAATCTTAATGGCCCATAAATTGTATATAAAGTACTACCATGGAAGCAGTCTCTGTGCAGATAAACTGCATTAGTGAATAAGTAGTAAATTTTCTTTAGCTTCTTTTCTCTCCAGGTTTTTGAACAGTTTCATGGGACTCTTTCTGCCTAATGTGAATATCAATGTGCTTTTCCCTTTGGCTTCCCAGTGAGCCTCCCGCATTAATAGCTGGATTTTGACTTGCTACTCCAGGAGGAAAAAACAACAAAAAGCAAAAGTGCTCGTTCTTCCCTGATGTGCAGCCTTACCTGCCATCTGCACATGCTCATTCTGGCAGAGCCTCGTGATCCTTCAACTTTCAGGAAATCCTTGGAGGAATGAAAAGGATGGGCTCACCCCCACAGCAGAATGAGCTCCCAGCGTAGTCACATCAGTGGGATGAATACTGACACATATTTGACAGGCCTGTTTCATACCCAAGTGCTCTGAGAATTGGCACATGGCTGCTTGGAAGCCTGGCACTCCCCCACACTGGGGTGGAATTTTACCTCCTCAACTTGTTCTTCTAGTTGGTGTGGAGGCCTCCCTCTCTGTCTAACCAGCGATCTGGGTGAAGTAGGGCATGTGAGAGGGGCGGGAGAGAATAGGAGACCTCCTTTGATCATGTGGATTCTGAGAGGAGTGCCATGGGAACCTGGCCCACTGCTCACTGCTACCACCCACACCAGTCTGAATGGCCACACCCCTCGTGGCCTGGTCCCAGAGCAGCTGTTTGGACTGCTTGTGTGGTCATCGCAACCCTCAGTAGAAGATGGCCTGCCAAACCCCAGGAAACTTAGTTTAGGTCAACTTAATGTTTTCCCACTAGAGCCTGGGAAGAAAGAAGGTGCAAAGTGACATGTGCTCATGGCAGCTGGTGTAACTCTGGTTCAAACATTTTCTGTTTTTTGCTAGATTGGTTTTCTGACTCACCGCTTTTTATGAAGATTTTCTTTCATATTAAATCTCAGTTTTATATCTAAACAAAACAAGGTATAAAGAATAAGTACACGAAAGCTCTCAATTCAAGAAAGTCTATAAATCATGTTGTTTATTTAACTCAAAACAGTAATACCACTTGACTTTCACTTGTTTTATGCAGGATGTTTAAAATAGCCAACCACCTGATTTGGAGTCGGATATGGGCTGCTAGAGGGTTAAAGTTTTGGGCACTGACTTTCAGTGTCACACCTGCGTGTTTATTGCTTGCACTGCCTCTTACCCTGCAATCTTGGGCAAGTTACTGGATTTCCCTAAGCCTCAATTTCCTTTTCTGGAGACTGGAGATAATTATTATATAATACTTGTTACACTGGTTTGTTAAGAGGAGTAACTGAGATTGTGCAAATAAAATAGTTAGCATAGTGCCAGGTCCATAAAAATAAGTGAATATCAGAAGTCATGTTGTTAATGAAGCTGATAACACCACCTGTGATGGGTAATTTTATGTGTCCACTTGACTGGGCTAAGGGATGTCCACGTAGCTGGTAAAACATTATTACTGAGTATATCTTTAAGGGTGTTTCCAGAAAAGACTATCATTTGAACCAGTAGACTGGGTAAAGAAGATTACCCTCACCATGGGGTGGGCATCATCCAGTCAGTTAAAAAGTTTGGAGGAGGGGAGATCGTACTCTCTGCGCAAGCTAGGACATCCATCTTCTCCTGCCCTCAGACATGTGCCTTCCTGGTTCTTGGGCCTCTGGAGTTGAACTAAATTATACCACAGGCGCTCCTGTTTCTCCAGCTTACTGATGGCAGATCATGGGACTTCTCAGTCTCCATAACTGCAGGAGCCAGTTCATATGCATGTGTATCTTCTATCGGTTTTGTTTCTGTGTAGAACCCTAACACACCACCACTATGATGAGTAGATTGACAGCTACTTAGCATGGATTATTCGATGATTTGGTATATGAAATTTTAGTCATTAGACCAATTTAAAAAACCCGGTTAGATCAATGAATATATAAAGTCCTTCATAGATGCATTTATAATGCAGCAATGAATTTTAGCAAGGGTTTGATTAGTGTTCAAGATATTGGTGAAATACTCAAAAGTATGAAAATACTTTTTTTAGGATCAACTTAAGCTCAGCAAATCAAATGTGTGCATGTGTATTTTGCTTTGCACATATTGTGAATTTTTTCCAGGTGATTTGGATATGCTGCACGTAAATATGTATTTCTCGTCTACTGGTAGAATTGGATGAGAATATTACATGATTGCAGGTTTGAGGATGATTTTAACATTAATAACAGGTGCCTTCTCACTATTGCCGTAATGATCACTGTTGGAATTCAAGAGAAACTTATACAATAATAATTAATTTCTATATTAAGTAGAGGAAAATCTAATTAGTGCTGAAACTCTAAGGCCATGGTAATTTATTGTATATTATCAAATTGACCACTCATTAAACTATTTACTAGAAAGAAATTCTCCTTGTCTTTTTTGATCCTTCTGTAGATAATTTACATTTTTTAATCCTTTATGAATATGCAGAATTAGAAACTCAGAAAAAAGAAAAGAAGGAACTCAGCCAGAAGGATTAAAAGCTTGCATCTTAAGGAGTAGCTTCTTTGTCAAAGGAATAAAATCAAAGTTTTCCTACATCAACTTTGGTACCACAATTTGCACAAGCTAATACAATTCTCTTTCCTTTGGCTGAAATTCATGTTGTACTAGTTGTATGATACCAGATTGGTGTCTTCGCTCTCTAAGAAACCCTATTTCAGTTTCCAGCACTTTATTGGTATAAATCCATTCTGACTTTAGCGTGTTGCCAACCAGTTTGACATATGCACAAATCTGAGTGAAAATACTTCAAGAACACTGAGAGATGTTTAAATTGCCTAACATCCAGAGGGTATTTCAGAATGTTTCCTAGCTTTTGATTACTCAAGCGATACTGACCAAGTCAGGAATTAAACATCTGCCAATTTTTGTATTATCACTTAATTGAGAATTGATGTTTTATGCTAATATATGTTTAACAAACTTTGCCAGTCACTTTTCTCTCTATTAAATAAAAAAATAATTTCAATTAAATGACTACTTGTAGGTGGAAACTACCAACACAGAGACCCACAGAGCTAGCACTTTATCTCTGTCACTGTTCTTCAAAGTAAAACAAAACAAAACAAAACATAACAAACACTTGTTAAGGTGTTTGTTGAAAAGGACATACTTATGACAAGAACTAGTGAGAATTTCCAGGTTTGGGAAATGGCCATCAGGCAATGGGCCAACGTGCCCTTTAAATGAGAGGGCAGTATTGAGGGTACAAGAATGATTCATAGACAAATGCATTTTATGACTTTCCTTTCTGCCCTCCATTGCCTGAAATTTTATACAGATGACATCAGATTAGATTAAATCTTCAAGCTGCTGAAAGCGGGGGGGTAGGGGCGGTGGGTGATAAATTATATATATCAATGGATAGGATGACTCTATGTACTCTCAAAGCTTTCAAAAAACCTTTTAGTTTACTATAACTTATTTCACTTTATAATTAGGAATGTTTGCATGTCTATCTCTCCTGTTGGACAGCATTTCAAAATTCAAGAGCATGGAACACAACCTCATTTGTTTTTACATTCTATATATGATTCAGCACAGTACCTGGAGATTTAATGATACTCAGCAAGGGTTTATTGATCATGCAGGAATTGAGGGAGCTGGACCATCGCTTCACTCTTTGCCTTGGTCATGGTGGAGGTTAAGTTTTTCTTATCAGAGTTTCTATATAAAAAGCACTACCATAGATCTAAAACCTCTCTTTTTTCTTCATCTGATGTCTCTCTCCCACCATGCTCTCTGAAATTACTATCAAGTTGCTGTACATGTCAGGACATTTTGAACTATCAGACTAATGTAATCACCCAAGTTTGCCATGTTTTAATAAAGATACTCCAACATTCTGGAGATGTTAACATGGAGACTCCAACATTCATAGATGTTAAGATCTATGGCTGGTGTGAGATAAAGTAGTAAAGAACAATTCAGAAGTACGACGCAAGAGAAAGAACAATTAGCTTTGCCAAGGACTGATTGATGAAGTGATTGAAAATGGGAAACTAGTTAGAGAGGTACAGAAACAATGAAATCCTAACACAGAGATGTCAAGACAGAAACGGGGAGACATTCAAATACACGCACACAAAGTAATGCTGGTCCAAATACTAACTACTATATGTGTGTTATGTGCCATTGAATTGGTTCTGGCTCCTGACGACCCTATGAATGGGTGATATGCACATGTTCTGTCCTCAACAGCCCTGCTCAGCTCCTGTAGACTCATGCCTATGGCTTTTTTATGGAGTCAGTTCATCTCATATTTGGTATTCCCCTTTTCCTGATGATTTCTGTTTTTCCCAGAATTATTGTCTTTTCCAAGGAACTCCACCTTTTCATGGTGTACCTGAAGTAGGACAGCTTCAGTTTTGTCATTTTTCACCTCCAGGAACATTTCCGGTTTAATTTGTTGTAGGACCTACTGTTCATCTTTGTAGCCATCCAGCATATCTGTAGAGCTCTCTTTCAACACTATATTTCAAATGAATCAATTTTCCCCCCATCAGCCTGCTTCACTGTCCCACTTTCACATTGTACATTGTAATTGGGAATGTGAGGGCAAGAATGATCTTAGCTTATTTAGGGTCCAGAATTTCTTTCTTTCCTTCTTTTTAAGATCTTATTTATTTATTTTTAGACAGAGTGGAGGAAAGAGAGAGAGGGAGAGAAGCATCAATATGTGGTTGCCTCTTCTGTGTCCCCTACTGGGAACCTGGCCTGCAACTCAGGCACTCAGGCATGTGCCCTGATTGGGAATTGAACTGGCAACCCTGTGGTTCACAGGCCGGCACTCAATCCACAGAGCCACATCAGCCAGGGCAGGGTCCAGAATTTCTTACATTTGAAAAATACTGCATTATCTCAGACTATACTAAGTCTGTTAAAGTAAGAATGGTGGTTCTTATAATTTAGAAAGACTTTACAAACAAGCATATTTAAATTAAAAAATCCTTCAGTCAATCTTAAGTACACAAATGTACCAGAACATGTCATTTTGTAAGAACTGAGGTTTTATCTGACTTCAGAATCTTCTGATTCAGTTACAAAATAAGATACAAACAGAGGTAGCAGCAGCATGAAGAGCTATTGCTTTTTGGGTGTTTACTACTTGCACACATACCATGTCATTTTTATAATATGCCTGTGCATTTGGGATTATTAATCTGATTCTACAGATAGGGTCAGAGATGTGGAAAGGAGCAGGGCTGAACTTGAACTGAGTTCCATTTTACTTTAAGCCTGTGCTTTGTGGTTTCGGAACTGTGGTTCTAAAACAGCAGAGGCAGTCATGCCCTATTTACTGAAATATTTGTGTTTTAGCCAAGTTTGTTATAAAGCACATTTTCTAAAGGAAACTGTACTTTGCTAGTAATTTCTATTTCACAATTTGAGATTTTTGCCAGGATATAGGTTTTATGAGGATCATATCTCTTTCTTTTAATAGTAGACACAGTACCTGGCAGATAAGAGGTATTAAAAATATTTTTTAAATGAATTAACTGTGAAAAATTTTTATAGATATAATAAAAGCATAGACGATAATTCAGAAAAAAATTTACTATGCATTTTAGGTTCAAAAATTTTTTTAAATAAAATGAATATTACTAAAAATGATCACATATGTGAAGTATTAATAAAATTCCTTGCTAGTAATAAAGTATTTTTAATAATCAAATATGATGTATATCAGAAATTTGGATATCATGACTACTTACTTTATGATTTTTTCCCATTATAAATCAGTCATGCCTTTAAAATTGAACAATTTCAATAAGTTTTCATCAGCTTCAATTTATTTGAACATTTATAATCTCAAATTCAGAATAAATTTCTTCACTCTTTGCTACCATCGAAACTTGCTGACTTTTTTTCTACTCTGGTAATAGGTTATAAACTCCTTTAATTTCCTAAGATTGTCAATGACTTATGCTCTGAATTCCATCTCTTTAGGTTGTGTCACCTTCATTTTTCTGTAAACATCTTAAATTCAGGAATACTATAGTGTTCATCTTTAGGGTTTAGTATGAGATCTGGCCTCTTGCAGAGAACTGAGAAATTCTCATGGAAAGGAAAGAAGGAGGGGACTGAGAGGAGGGTGAAAGAGAAAGGGCAAGGGGAGTGGAGGGAAGAAGGGAAGAGATGAAAAAAGAGGAGAGGAGAAAAGTAGGGAGGAAGGGGGAGAGAGAAGTAAGTGCAGTGTTTTGCCATGTATATATAATGTGCATGTTTTTGCCCAATTTTTTGCGGGAAAAGTAAGAATGTGCATTGTACATAGGTATAATGATTACATATCATGGATGTGATGATGGGTGTAATAATCCCAAGTATAACGAGAACGAAAACCATGGGTGCGCATTATACACGGCAAAATACGGGGTAAATCAGTTCTTGGATTGTAAAAGATATTGTCAAGATAAAAAATGCTGAATCCTGGCTTAGAAATAGAGATCTACCATGACAGCTACTAAAATGTTTACATGTTAAATAACTGCCCAAGATTCAACAAAGATAATCCATCAATAACTGCCACTTTTGAGTAAGACTTGTGTTCTTACTGATACTTCATAAAGGATTTATTGAGCTAAAGAAGTGCTTATCATTGTCTAGCATCTCACTGCAACCCATAAATTGCAGGATTAGACAAATCATTCAGATGACTATTGCTACAAGAATACATT
Source organism: Tonatia bakeri (assembly GCA_004024845.1). NCBI lineage: Eukaryota > Metazoa > Chordata > Mammalia > Chiroptera > Phyllostomidae > Tonatia > Tonatia bakeri. The sequence goes on along the minus strand of PVIA01006579.1, from coordinate 46,148 downwards.
TATTTATTTTTAAAGATTTTATTTATTTATTTTTAGAGAGGGAAGGGAGGGAGAAAGAGAGAGAGAGAGAGAAACATCAATGTGCAGTTGCTGGGGTCCGTGGCCTGCAACCCAGGCATGTGCCCTGACTGGGAATCGAACCTGTGATGCTTTGGTTCACAGCCCGCGCTCAATCCACTGAGCTACACCAGCCAGGGCAGAATACATTTATTAATTAGTAGTGATATCCTCTGGATTCTCCAGGTTCTAGGAGATATAGTACATTTTAGATGATTTCTGTTACACTAATTTCAACTCAGTATCATAGACTCATACTACATAAATTTGGCAATACTTTGTTTATGTACACCTTAAGTACTTTTATCTTTCCAAACCCAAAAATGTGTGTTTCTTGTATTGCTGGTACTAGCAAAGATAAGGTGGTTTTTCAGAAAAAAAGAAAGGGAATAAACACAGAACAGAGGGTTTATGAAAACCATTTCTGATGTTTCCCGGTAGTTAAGAGAATTTTTCTGCTCCTCAAAGTCAATCAGACAGCAAGCATTTATTGTGCACTCAAAAGATGAACTGTATAAGACTCTTAAGAATAATCTTCAGGACTATAATGTGCCAGCCAAATACTTATTTTCCATGTTGCTAAGGAAGGGAGACATATGATGCCTTTTTGCATAGCTGATTAAAATGTCACATAGCAGCTAGGAATGAGTGGCCAGAGCGGAAATAAAGGCAGGGTGCTCACCATTGCAGTCTAAGAAAGAACTCAATACAGGGGCTAAAAGCAAAGGAAGACATGTCTCACCCGTTGACTCAGCAGTCCTGAGCCTGGTTTGTAAGTCTGCCAGGTGTTCCAAACAACATGAGTGAAAATGCAATAGTGTAGGAGTGGGGAGCCCTTGAAAGTCAGTGTGTATCATCACTAGCTGGGAGAAGGAAAACCTTGAGACTGTATTCAACATAAGGTCTGGAAAGGGGAAGGAGAAGGGGTCCATGGGGCCAAAAGAAAAAGCCCATAAAACAACTTTGGTTAATTACCTGCCTTCTGTCACGCATGCACAGGAAATGAGCAAGTGGAGTCTGGAGCAAGGTGAGGATTCAGGCTAATGGACTTCTACACATGCTGACATTTGAGTAGTCACGTCTCCCTGGGAAAGTGGGCACCACATTTACCTCCAATCAATATGTAAACTTCACTGCCATCTGACAACTATGTAAGTCCTCAAGACAAACAACTCTTCTTGGCTCTTTCTTGCCACATGTGGGCTTCTGGCCACCTGGCCTCTCTTTTTCTAGCCACCCAGCCTCTGGCCACCCTGCTCAGGCTACTCCTGCCTGTTGCCACCATTGCTTTTGATTTCCCATTAGAATTTAACACTAATAAACTGTGCCTGCATGTTAATAGGCTTGCCAATCTGTAATTCTTTATTGCATTAGCAAGAAGAATCAAATTTCTCCTGTAACAAAAATACTTAACACTAATTCACCTTTTATCTATAGACAAAATAAGTTGAATGGATAATTACTAAAGAGCTCTTTTCAAGTTTAGATTATGCAAATGTCTAGTCTTCTTATTCTTACTGTTAGGGTGAAAACAATACAAAAACTATTGAAGTATCCCTTCCTGGGGAAACACTGAAGTACTGCGACACTCACATAGCACTTGTCTACTCAAGAGTCATTTAGGGAGCGCCTGTGTATTGAATGGGAATGTGAGTCAGGGACACTGCAAATTCCATAAAATTGTCTGATACCCTTACAAATATGATCATGTTTTTGAACATTTCTTTTCAAAGGGTGCTGTGGAGTTTCCTAGTAGAGAGGAAAATTGCCTTATCTCCTGCTTCTGTTGTGTATAGTCAACTAGTTAAGCCTATTGATTGCTTACTAAGTAAAAGATGCTTCAAGCATTCTTTTGTGAATCTTTAATACATTCCAATCAGGAGGGATCTGATATTCCTAAACTAACCACTGAGTGTGAATGTAGGAAAAGCGTGTTTTTTGGAGTCAAATAGATTTCAGTTTAAATTCCATCTCTGTTACTAATTAACCTCTTGAAAAAGTGACTTACTTACTCTAAGCCTTGGTTTTCTCATCTATGAAATGGAACCTACCTTCTCTCCCACCGTTTTCCTTTTTTCCTCACAGGGTTGACTAGAAGATTAAAATGAATTAAGATACCTAAAGTACATAGTCCATTTTCTGCATACTAGTAACTCAGCAAATGGCTCTATCCTCCTGGTTCACCTCCTAGATTAGGGAAAGGGGGCTAGGAAGAGAAATGAAACTCAGGAAGAATAAGAAGGAGACACTTTAATCACTGGAAACTGCTAGCATCCCTGCTCTGACTTTGGGGTCACTGCATCCGGTGAGTCTGCATTTTATCACATAGAGCATTCATTCCCTAGAGATGTTGATAATTAAAATCCCTTAGGAATGGGCCTGGGCCTCTAGCTCATTTTCTGATCTGAAATGGGCCTCATGTTTAGCCTCCAGTTAAGAAGGTTATAATAAAAGTCCAGAAATCCTTGTTTTTATAACACTCTAGATTCTGAGCAAGGTTGGGAACTTCTGAACTAAAGTAGTATCAAAGGCCATGAAGATAAGAGGAGACTGGGATAAATCTTTGGGACTCAGTGAAATGGAAGCATATGCAATTTTGTTATTTTGGTAATTAATTTTATGTGTCAACTTAGCTGGAACACAGGGTATTCAAATATTTGGTTCAACATTATTCTAGGTATCTGAAAGGGTTTTTCTGGAGGAGAATGAGCATTTGTATTAGCGGATGGAGCAAAGCAGATTGCCCTCCCCAGCATGGGTAGGCATCATCCAGTCCCTTGGAGGCCTGAGTAGAACAAAAGGTAGTGTAGGGGGGAATGTTCTCTCTGTTTCCAAGCCAAGACACTGGTTTCCTGCACTCAGACTCCAGCTTAAACCATCAGTTCTCCTGCTCCTCAGGCCTTCACACTTGAATGATTATGGGAAAAGATGGCTATTACGTGGCAGAATTTAAGAGTTCTGAGACCCCCATCTCAGAACCTGAAGCTAGCAAGTACAGGGTTGGGAAACGTAATGGGAACCTGGAAGATGAGTTTCCTGTCTCCTTAAAAAAGCTCCAAATGACCCGGCAGGACTGTCATTCAGGCAGGTGGTGGAGATACTTGTGGAGGAGAATATAAGTCAGGAAAAACCACTGAAATTTGGAGCATGGCAGAGGAAGGCCCAGCAGGTTACAGTGAGCGCCTCATAGTTTGCTATTCAAGGAGATTGTGCCTAGTTTGGTACTACAGGGAAATGGGGGGTAGGATGCCGAGGAGACCCCTCCTTAATTTCTCTATCCACTTAGACTTGCTTATCTACTAAAAAGTCACTTTACTTAATGTCTTCCTTTTCAGTGAGTCTCTGAGTACTGCTGAGTTCACCTTACATTTTTGAAAACTCTTTCCTCCATGACCTAGAAAAGTATCACATCCCAGAATGTGCTCAGTGAAGGAGATGTTCATAGATGTGGGTTAAAAAGAGGTTCTACCATTACCAAGTTTGGGGGAAAACACAGGCTTAACAAAGGTAAACACGCTTCTTTTTTTGGCAGATCATCTCAGATCCTTTAGTGTATGCTGTGAATCTGGAAGAAACAGACATAGTTTGAAGTATTTCCCCAAAACTTTGGACCACAATCCTTGTTATTAGTCAGGATTTTCTCGGTTTTTCAATGACAGAGATCCAGCTTCAACAGGCATAAGCCATAAAAGAAACTTACTGGCTCACAGAGCTAAGAAGGCCAGGCATGGTTGAATCCGTAGGCCTCAAATGATATCACCAGTGTCTGTCTCTCTCCATTGCTTAGCTCAGCTTTCCTCTGGGTTGGCTTTTTTCTCATGAAGTCTGTCTCTGTGCTGTGGTCCCTGCAGCTCCAGGCTTAAATTATACTTATAGTTACAAATTCTATTTTGGGAAAATCTCCTCAAGGGAACAGAACTTAAGTGGATTGTTTTTGAATTTAGACATGTTTAAATCATAAGTAATTAAGTTACAATTGTGAGATTATAAAATATAATTTCTGAAGACCTTGTTTTTTTATAAAAATCTTAGTGACAACCTATGGTATTGGTCATGCTGGCTTAAGATAGCATGAAATTGCTTAAGAGAAGCTGCCCCTCAGAAGTTAATGTGTTTGAGAACTCCGTGTGCGTCCCAATTCCCTGACATTCCTGCACACTAAATTAGTGCTTTATAATTTACATAGTGGTTTATTATTGCTTTCAAAATCAACAGGGGCCACCTTGGGTTAAGGAAATACATTGTCAACACGTTAGAGTAAACATATGATTTTATAAAGTATCTTTTATAGTATTCAAAAATACCTTTAAAAAGTTTAAGCTATTACTCTCTACAATCTGACCATGAATTTATTTTATTTAGACTTTGTTGGAAAATTACAGAAGACATACATACCCATTTGACAATTTTTATTAGTTGTCAACTTTATTGTAAATTTATCACCAGAATCAAGATATATTTGACTGTGGAACACAAAATTCTTCATTAGTGTCCAAAATTGCTTCTAAATCATCAGCATCACATCATGACACTGGCAGGAAATGCTGAGCAGTCAATATGAAAGAGGCTTCTCTTTAAGTGGTCAAGTAGTAATCATTTCCATTTTGAAACTCATAATGGTAATGACTTTATTTTTACATATGTGATATTTGGGGGGATTTTGAATTCTGTGGAGATGCTCATTTACCTTTCTATATATTGACTGTGATTTCATAGTCAACCAGGAAGAGAACTATAGTAAAAATAAAATCATTTGGGATTTTAATAACTCTTAAACACTTTTCTCAATGCATCCCAGTACATTACTTAATATTTACCAATAAAATTATCTTCAAAGATTGATTCTTCAGCAGTGTCTGAATCACCAAATCATAGTATGCATAATGATAAAATAACAACTGAATATTATTTTTATTATGTAAAAACTAGTTATCCACAAAATATACATACATGTACCTTCTTTGAATTATTTGATTAAACAGATCACTCTTCAAATAATAGGGTTTCCAACAGAATTTTTTGTCTCAAGCTTTTTTGAGTAAAATGCTTAAGAATTCTTCATCATCACAAGACCCTTTTGGATAACAGTGAACATTAATTGACTAGTGCTCTAGACAGACCATTTTATTCAATCCTCACACAGTGAGTTTATAAAAGAGGAAGTATTTTGAAACCCCAGTTTTACAGAGGAGGAACCTGAGACATGGAGAGGTTAAGTGCCTAATGTTACACAGCTTGTAAATGTCTGAGTGGGTTAGGCAATACCGTTCTGGTACCGGCAATAGCGACCGCGGTTAATACAATGATTGATTTTTTACTTGTGAGCAGATTACTTGACAACTAAGGCAAATAAGAATGAGAACATTCAGATTCATCTCTCATATTAAGGAGAGCCTCATATGAAGCACACGCTAACATGTGCAGACGTCACGTGCATACACGCTAAGGCCTGCCTGAGGGCTTGCTGCATTCCGGTTATTGCATGGCAATTGTTTTCTTGATTTGGGTTAAAAAGACTTTAGCAAAGCTCCCATAAATAAGCGACCAAGTAAATAAAAATATCATATTTGTACTGTTACACTAATAAGCTTAATAACAATAATCTACAAACATCTGCCATCATAAAATAAAAACTTCATTACCATTTCAATGCAGTCACTACAAATCCTCAGGTTAGCCGGTACACCAGCTGTGTCCTGGTGCTTCAGAGCACAAAACAGCAATTCATTCCAAATTACCACTCTGTTAGTGACTCTTGTTCTCTGGCTCCCATCCCGAACACTCCTGCTGTTCACGTCTATTGTTTCCCCTCACTAGAAAAGCCTTGTATTTTCTGGGATCGCTTGAAGGATTGTCTCCATGAAACACTAGGCTAATCTAACTTGTGACTTCCCACTGCCTGTCCTCCAGCATTCTGGGTAAACTTGGCCTTCTTCTCCCTCTATCTAGTGGCATGTGATACATGTTTCTACAGGATGCATAGATTACTTCACCCAGAGAATGAAACTGAAGGAGTTCACAAAGCTTAAGCTAGTCTGTGGCTTTGTAAAATGAACTAGTACAAGATTCAGATATTGAGCTTTAGTCTCTTTAGAGGAACGGTGGAAGTGAGAAAACTCCTTCTCCCTTGTTCTTGCATGAGCCTCTCAGGGGTGTCCAAACTTTTGGCATCTCTGGGTCACACTGGAAGAATAAGAGTTGTCTTGGGCCACACACTGGATACATTGTGGTGTGTAATCACACACAAAAAATCTCATAATATTTTAAGTAAATTTAAGATTTTGTGTTGGGCCACATTCATAGCCATCCTGGGCTGCATGTGGCCCGCGGGTCTCAGATTGGACACCCTTGTGAAATCATCAAATTCCATATAAAATTACAGAGGACTTTCTTTGAGAGTTACAGCTTTAGAACAGCAGGTAAAAAACCAGACTGGTAGAAATGAAGAATGGCCTTTGAGCCACATGTAACAAATATACTGCATATAGAAATTTTATACTATTTGAGATCATACTTAACAGGCAGTTTATTTTTATACCGCTACAAAATACTTATCTATTTCCTTTCATCTGGAGTTTAAACTTTTTTTGCAATCCTGAATACAACTGAAGAGAGGGAATGAGAGGATATTTGATCTTAGCCCTATTGATGATACATAAGATTTCATGAAATATTGCCTTTTGGATTATCTCTTACAGGAAACAGGCAAACCAAGAAATTTGTTTCCTCTCAGATATGAAAATTCAAGTTTATTAAATGTTCAAAATAGGGGTAATTTAAATATTTTCTGTACCTATAATTTCTAATCAGATGCTAGGAAAAATCAGAAGTATACTTCTTTTGCATTATCTTCTGTTTTGTTGTCATAACCCAGTGTCTTGTACAGATGACCTCACATTACAGGGACCTGGAGATCTGTTTGTAAAGCTTCTTCAAATCTTTATCTGGGAGTATTTTATGGAGCATGTGGATATCCTACTGAAGCCATGAGCTTGCTTCAGAGACTGTCTTCCCCTTGGAATATAGCAGCTGGCTGAAAATGATGTTAACCCTAATAGCATGTACCACAGCTTTCTTAACTCTTCAATGATGTGCCTGTTCTGACTCCATCAATAGAAGAGCACAGCCTTGCCTGCTAACATAGACTGGAACGCTGCTGAGATGAAATGTGCCAGCCATTCATAACACCACACGTCCTTTTCCAAGCAGCCTGCTATACAAATGAAACACTGTTCTTACATGGCAAATTTACAAAGGCAGAAGATAAGAGGGTAGAAGAATCTGTCTGCAGGGTTCCATTTTACCTTATAGATATAACTGTTTGGGAAAAATGGATAATAAACGTGGTAATGTGTTCATTTTCAGATATTGAGCTCATTAATCTTCTCAAGGGCTGCTTTCAAATCTTGACAAGAAATTTACCATGAAGAAGTGTAGGTATTGTGATATTAAAAGTGTAAATGGAATCCCTGAAAAGCTGATTCATTTAACACTAAGGTTGAGCTAACCTGTAATTTATTACTTCTATGCAATCTGTTCTTTGGCAGTTGGCAAATGGTACTTGACATGTTTTTCAAGAGAGAAAAAAGAAGTGACATCTATTTATGGAGTTCAATGGCCGATCCACACATTGTGGGTTGTTTTGGCAATTGGTTTCTAAAAATAGATTTAAGACAAATGTAGTCATTCTTTGGCATGGTTAGATTCATCACAAAATGCCTACATGATCAACACCTGGAACCTGAATGCTTATTTTTAGGAAAACCCGAGGAGTGAGTTGTAGACATTTTGCAGACATCTCTGAGGGTCCTAGTAATCCTTAGATGATGGATTTCCATTATGAACATGAACTGTCAGAAACAAGATTCACTTAAAGAACTGAAAATGTTTAGTCTCAAAGCACTAGCTTGAACCTGGCTTGTTTCACCATTCTGAGATGATGCATTACAACACACCATTGCAAATGTACTATTCTCACATTGGTGGCTTGTACAGGCTGGGTTCAAAATGCACCTCTCTTAAAAGGGACTAGGAAAGTTTACTGACTCAGAACCCCTGCAGTCAGGTGGCTGACTGTGCGTGTGTCAGTGTCAGCATGTGATAGAAGAGGTCAAATTCTGGGAGGCAAGATATGGAACAGGAATTCACTCACACTATTTGATGGCTCCCATTTGTTACAGGGCATGATATTCAGTAGCTTGTGGAGAGATGGGATAGATATACTGAGTAGCTGGATAACTTTTTTTCTGGAATAGTTAGAATACTGAATTAAAAATTTACAGCCTTCCGCTTGCTGGTGTGGCTCAGTGGACTGAGTGCTGGACTGTGAACCAAAGGGTTGCCAGTTCAATTCCCAGTCAGGGCACATTCCTGGGTTTTGGGCCAGTTCCCCATTATGGAGCTTGCAAGAGTCTCCCACATGTTAATGTTTTTTTCTCTCTCTCTTTCTCCCACCTTTCCCCTCTCTCTAAAAATAAATAAATAAATAAAATATTTAAAAAATATAAATAAAAACTGACAGTCTCTTAAAGGACAAAGGACCTTCAATCATGCTTCAACAGAATATATATTTATATATAATTAATATGTTTATTTTATTTATATTACACTTCACTTTATTGTGCTTCACAGGTGTTTCATTTTTTTTACCAATTGAAGGGAATACCATCCACCAGCAAAAAGATTATAATTCACTTCATTACAATACTTTATTGTGATAGTCTGAAGGCAAACCCCTCCAAGGTATGCCTCTGTGTTTTTGTGCATATACAATATTTTTGTTTAGAAAATATTGGTATGCTTGAAATATATTAAATATCACCATGTGTATGACATTCATCTAGGAATAGTGCACAGTAAACCAATGTAATAAAATCTATATAATCAGGAATGTATGGTTTATTTTTATTTTTAAAGTATATTTTATTGATTATGCTATTATAGCTGTCCCATTTTTCCTCCCCTTTATCCCCTATGCTTTGCAACCCCCCTCCCACCAGCTTCTCCTCACCCCCTGTAGTTCATGTCCGTGGGTCATACATACAAGTTCTTTGGCTTCCCCATCTTCTATACTATTATTAACCTCCCCCTGTGTATTTTGTACCTATCATTTGTGCTTCTTATTCCCTGCACCTTTTCCCCCATTCTCCCCATCTCCTACCCTGCTAATAACCTTCCTTGTGATCTCCATTTCTGTGATTCTGTTCCAGTTCTAGTTGTTTGCTCAGTTTATTTTTGTTTTTTTGGATTTAGTTGCTGGTAGTTGTGAGTTTGTTGTCATTTTACTGTTCTTAGTTTTGATCTTCTTTTTCTTAGGTAAGTCCCTTTAACATTTCATACAATAAGGGCTTGGTGATGATGAACTCCTTTAACTTGACCTTATCTGGAAACACTTTCTCTGCCCTTCCATTCTAAATGATAGCTTTCCTGAACAGAGTAATCTGGGATGTAGGTTCTTGTCTTTCATGACTTGGAATACTTCTTTCCAGCCCCTTCTTGCTTGCAAGGTTTCTTTTGAGAAATTAGCTGGTAGTCCTATGGGAACTTCTTTGTAGGTAACTGCCTCTTTTTCTCTTGCTGCTTTTAAAATTCTCTCCTTATCTTTAATCTTAGATAATGTAATTATGATGTACCTTGTTGTGTTCCTCCTAGGGTCCAACTTCTTTGGGACTCTCTGAGCTTCCTGAACTTCCTGGAAGTCTATTTCCTTTGCCAGATTGGGAACATTCTCCTTCATTATTTGTTCAAAGAAGTTTTCAATTTCTTGTTCTTCCTCTTCTCCTTCTGGCACCCCTATAATTTGGATGTTGAAACATTTAAAGTTATCCCAGAGGCTCCTAAGCCTCTCTTCATTTTTTTGAATTCTTGTTTCTTCATTCTGTTCTGGTTGGATGTTTATTTCTTCTTTCTGGTTCAAATCATTGATTTGAGTCCTGTTTTTCTTCTCTTCACTGTTGGTTACCTGTATATTTTCCTTTATTTTAATTTGCATAGCTTTCACTTTTTCCTCTATTTTGTAACTATACTCAACCATTTCTGTAAGCATCCTAATCACCAGTGTTTTGAACTCTGCATCTGATAGGTTGGCTATCTCTTCATCCTTTAGTTCTATTTGTGGAATTTTGATCTGTTCTTTCATTTGGGCCATATTTCTCTGTCTCAGCACACCTGTTATGTTGTAAGAGGTGGAGCCTTAGGTATTCGCTAGGGTCTGGCAAATCACATCATTGCACTGTGACACTGTATGTGGGGGAAGGGTTGGAGAAGGAGCAATGATGCTTGCTTGGCTCTCATCTGGCTTGCATGCACTTCCCCAGCTACTCACAAGCAAATTGGGTCCTTCTGGTGCTGAGTCTGGGGTAAGTAATTTTGTGTAGGTTCTAGAACCATGTAGGTCTCTCCTGTGAGGCTGGGAGTTTCTTCCATTGCTGCAACCCCACAGGTTTTTATAGCCAGAGGTTTTGAGACTTTCTTTTCCTGGGGTGGAACCCTGGGTTGCACAGCCTCTCTTGCTTCCAAGTTGTTCCTCCTGGTTTATCTGCTCATGAATGTGGGACTGCCTGCTTCGCCAGCTGCTGCCTTGCTGCACATCCTTTCTACCCTTGCTGCCCATCTCTGCCTCTCCTACCAGATTGAATGAATGTTTCTTCTCTAACTCCTTGGTTGTCAGACTTCTATACAGTTCAATTTTCTGGCAGTTCTGGTTATTTTTTGCTTTTAAATTTGTTGTTGTCCTTCTTTTGATTGTTTGAGGAGGCAAAGTATATCTAACAATGCCTACATTTTGGCCAGAAGTCTAGAAATTTATGGTTTAATTCAGAGCACAAGATACTGTTGGTCATAAAAATAAATGAGACAACATAACCCTTTTAAAAGAAAATATTGATTTAAATAAGCAAATAATGTTTATGTTTTATACGAGATAGAATTAGATTCAAATTTCTTATTTTTGTGGTAACCTCTAAGAAATATTTCTGTAGTTTGATAACTGTTTCATCTTTTACTTTTCTTTCCTCACATGCTATCTTGACTTATATCCTTGATATTTATAATAAAGACACTTTGAACACTTTATGTTCTATCATCTTGATCAATAGATATCTTTACTTTTTTTCTCATGAGTATATAATGGTATATCAGCCTGCTATAAGTTTTTTATTTCTGATTTAATCTTTATTGTATTTTTCCCATTACCATTTTGTCCCCTTATATGCTCCTCCTCCCAGCAAACACCACACTGTTGTCCATGTTCATGAGTCCTTTTTCCTTTTTGCTAAAGTCTTCCACCCCTAACTTCCCACCTCCCACTAGCTGTCATTCTATTCTTCATCTATGAGTGTGTGCTATGGTTAGTTCAGTTTGTTCATTAGATTCCACATATGAGTGAAATCATATGGTGTTTGTCTTTCTATGGCTGGCTTATTTCACTTAGCATAATGTTCTCTAGGTCTATTCACACTGTCACAGAGGGTAAAACTTTCTTCTGTTATCTGGATGAGTAGTATTCCATTGTGTAAATGTCCTATAGTTGTTTTATCTACTCATCTACTGATGGAAATTTGTGCTACTTCTATAACCTGGTGATAGTAAATAATGCTGCAATGGACATAGGGGTGATTATGTTCTTTTAAATTAGTGTTTTGCATTTCTTCAGATATATTCCCCGTAGTGGGATCACCAGGTCAAAAGACAGATCCATTTTTAATTTTTGGAGGTATCTCCATACTGCTTTCCACAGTTGCTGTACCAGTCTGCATTCCCACCAACAGTGCAAGAGGATTCCCCTTTCTCTACATCCTTGCCAGCACTTGATGATTGTTGATTTATTGATGATAGCCATTCTGACAAGTATGAGATGTTATCTCATTTTGGTTTTAATTTGCATTTTTCTCATGATTAGTGACATTGAACATCTTTTCATATGTCTATTGGCCATCAGTATGTCCTCTTTGCAGAAGTGTCTATTCAGGTCCTTTGCCCATTTTTTAATTGGCTTGTTTGTTTTTTTGGTGTTGAGTTTTGTAAGTTCTTTATAAATCTTGGATATAAATTCCTTATCAGATGTATCAGCCAATATGTTCTCCCATTCTCCCAACACCATTTATTGAATATACTACCTTTAACCCATTTTATGTGCTTGCTTCTTCTGTTGAATATTAATTGACTATAAAGGTGTGCATTTATTGTGGGGCTCTCTATTCTGTTCCATTGATCTATGTGTCTGTTTTTATGCCATTACCATGTTGTTTTGATTGCTGTGGCCTTACAGTATACTTTGATATTAGGTAACATGATTCTTCCAACTTCATTTTCCTTATCAGGATCACTGTTGCTATGAGGGGCCTTTTGTGGTTCCATATAAATTTTTGAAATATTTGTTCCAGTTCTGTGAAATACATCATTAGAATCTTGATAGGAATTGCATGCAATCTATAGACTGTCTTGAGTAATATGGATGCTTTATTGATGTTAATTCTTCCTACACATGAACATGGTATGTGCTTCAACTGATTTGTGTCTTCTTCAATTTCTTTCTTCAATGTGTGATAATTTTCAATGTACAGGTCTTTTACATCCTTGGTTAGGTTTATTCTCTCTGAAGAAATTGTGAAAGGGAAATTTCTAATTTCCCTTACTGTTAGGTTGTTATTGGCAAATAAAAATGCAGCTGATTTCTGAAAATTAATTTTGTATCCTGCTACATTTTGGAATTCATTTATGAGTTCTAGTAGTTTTTCGTGGAATCTTTGGGGTTCTCAATGTAAAGTATCATGTCATCTGCAAATAAAGATGGTTTTATTTCTTCCTTTCCAATTTGGATGCCTTTTATTTCTTCTTCTTTTCTGATTGCTGTGGCTAGGACTCCAGGTACTATGTTGAATAAGAGAGGTGAACACAGACATCTGTGTCTTGTTTCCAATCTTAAGGGGAATGTTTGTAGATTTTGCCCATTGAGTATGATGCTGGCAGTGGATTTTTCATACATGGCCTTTATTATTTTTATGTATGTTCCTTCTATTCCCACTTTGCTGAAAGTTTTTATTGTAAATAGGTGCTGGATTTTATCAAATGCTTTTTCTGCATGTATTAAAATGATCATGTGGTTTCTATGCTTCATTTTGTTTATGTATTGAATCACCTTTATTGATTTGTGCATCTTGTACCAACCTTGCATTCCCAGAATAAATCCTACTTGGTCATGGTGTATGATCTTTTTGATGCACTGCTGTATTTGGTTTTCTAATAATGTGTTGAGAAGTTTAGTGTTTATGTTCATCAGGAATATTTTGGCCTATCATTTTTTTCTTTGTAGTGTCTTTATCTGGTTTGGAATTAAGATAATGCTGGCCTCATATAATGAGTTTGGGAACCTTCTCTTGAATTTTTTGAAGTTTGAGAAGGAGAGGTGTTAGTTCTTCTCAGAATGTTTGGTAAAATTCACCTGTGAAGTCATCTGGTCCAGGGCTTTTGCTTGTTGAGAGTTGTTTGATTACTGTCTCAATTACATTAGGTGTAATCTGTTTATTCAGATTCTCTTATTTTTCCTGATTTAGTTTTGGGTGACTGTATGTTTCTAACTATTTACCCATTTTGTCCAGGTTGTCCAGTTTGTTAGCATATAGTCATTCATAATATTTTCTTATAATTCTTTGTATTCCTTTGGTGTCAGTTGTTAGTTCTCCTCTTTCATTTCTGATTTTATTTATTTGGGTCTTTTATCTTTTTTTCTGATGAGTCCAGTTAAAAATTTATTGACCTTTTTTATCTCTTCAAAGAACCAGCTCTTGGATTCATTAATCTTTTGTATTGTTATTTTAGACTCTCTTTCATTTGTTTCTGCTCTGATCTTTGTTATTTCCTCCTGCTACTCTGGGATTTTTTTGTTGCTGTTGTTCTTTTTCAAGTTCCCATAAGTTTGAAGTTACATTGTTTTTGAGCTTTATCTTCTTTTTGAGATAGGCCTGTAATGCTATGAATTTCCCTCTTTGGATTGCTTTCTCAGTTTCCCACAGATTTTGTAATGTTGTGTCCTCATTATCATTTGTTTCAAGGTATCTTTTGATTTCTTCCTTGATCTTGTTGACTCACTCATTGTTTTAAAACATGTTATTTACCTTCCATGTCTTTGTGTGTTTTTCGGTGTTCTTCTTGAGGTTGATTTCTAGTTTCATAGACTGTGGTCAGAGATGATGCTTGATATGATTTCAATCTTACATTTACTGAGACTTATTCTGTGTCCTAACATGTGGTTTATCCTATAAAACATTTCCTGTGCACTTGAAAGGTATATATATTCACTTCTTTGGAATGAAATGCTCTGAAGATATCAATTGAATCTATTTGATCTAGTGTGTTGTTTAAGTTGTCTGTCTCCTTGTTGTTTTCTGTTTGGAAGATATGTCCAATGAAGTCAATGGGGTGTTTGCAGGTTGACGCTCAGTACAATGAGCTACACCAGCCAGGGCTCAATGGGGTGTTAAAATCACTGACTATGACTATATTTCCATTGCTCTCTCTTTATGTCCAAGTTCTGCTCCACATATTTAGGTGCTCCTATGTTGAGTGTGTAAATGTCTACTAGGGTTGTAACCTCTTATTGGATTGTTCCCTTTATCATTATGTAGTGTCCTTCTTTGTCTGTTACTGTAGCCTTGGTTTTAAAGTCTATTTTGTGAGATATAAGTACCGCTACCCCAGCCTTTTCTTTTTTCCATTTGCATAAAATGTCTTTTTCTTACCCTTTACTTTTTAGTCTATGTGTATCTTTCGATTTGAGGTGGGTCTCTTGGAGGCAGCATATATGTGGGTCTTGTTTTCTTATCCATTCAGCTACTCTCTGTCTTTTGGTTGGAGCATTTGAGCCATTTACATTTAAGGTGATTATTGACAGGTATGAATGTAGTATCATTTTATTGTTAGATTATTTTCCTGTTTTTTCTTCATCTTTGTTTTAAAGCAAACCACTTAACATTTGTTAGAGTACTGGTTGTTGTTAACAAACTCCTTTAGCTTTTTCTTGTCACAGAAATTCTTTATTTCTCCTTCCATTTTAAGTGATAAACTTATTGGGAAAAGTAGCCTTGGTGTGGGTCCTTGTTTTCATCAACTTGAATAGTACACATTACTCCCTTCAGGATTAAAATTTTTCAGTTGATGCAGAGATGACAGTCTAATTGGTGCTCCCTTTTATGTAACTACCTATTATTCTCTTGTGGCTTTTAGGATTCTCCCTTTGTCCTTAAGCTTGTCATCTTCATTATGATGTGTCTGGGTATAGGCTTCTGTAGGTCCAACTTGCTTGGGACTCTCTGAGCTTCCTGGAAGTATGTGTCTTTTTTTCACCAAATTATGGGAGTTTTCAGTCATTATTTCTTCAAATAGGTTCTCAATCCCTTACTCACTATTTTCCCCATCTGGTATGCCCATGATGTGGATGTTTTTATGCTTCATGTTTTCCAAAATGTTTCTTATGCTTTTCTCATTTTTTTGAATTCTGTTTTGTTTTTGCTTCTCTTTCTTGGTGTTTTTTTCTTCGTGTCTTCCAAATCAGTGATTCAGTCCTCTGGTTCCTCTATCCTGCTGTTTAATCCTTCTAGTATATTATTTATTTCAGATATTACATTATTTATTTCTGGCTCATCCTTTTTTATGGTTTGTATGTGTTTTTTCCTGATGTTGATTATCTTTATAATTATAATTCTACACTCTCTCTCTCTGATAAATTGCTTACCTCCATTTCATCTAGTTCTTCTGGAGAATTTTCTTATTCTTTCATTTGGCATCTGTTTCTTTGTCTTCCCATTCTGGCTGCTTCTTTGTATTTTCCACCTTAATTGTTCCACTGATCAGTGATATAGCTTCAAGCTGTAGTAGCAGCTGACTTATGTGCCACAAGTTGGCCACAGTAATTCCTGTGTGTGGGGCTATTGCTTCCCATCAGCCTGATGCCACTTGGAGAAGAGTGCTCTGCCTGAGAAAGATGACTTCTGCAATATGGGGAATGACTCAGCACAGGGTCTTGACAGGTGGTCCTCAGTTTTCTCCCTAGAACCATCAACCTCAGACTTTCCTCAATTCTTTCTAGTACCAGAACCAGAACCAGAAAGGAACCCAGATAACATCCAATTACACTCTGCCTTACCTCACCAGATCCCAGAATAAGTGGCTGCAGATAAAATTTCATGTTTCAGCCCTTTATGAAGCTCTCTGTGTCTATAGCATCTCTTCAGGACAGACAGAAACTCTGCTGCTCTTCACAACTGAATGTTATCTGGGTTCCTTTCTGGTTTTGATGCTGTATGCTGGAGAGCCCAGCTTGGAGTTTAGAACCCACAGTTCTCGAGAGGAACCCTCCAACTGCTGAAATATTCCTCCAGCACTTCAGCTGTTGCCTGTGGAAGCCCAGCCAGGCCTCTCTCATCTCCTCTGCACTTCCTACCAGTCTCATTATGGTGATGTGGTTTCTTCTGTCTGTCCTTGGTTATAAGGTTTTTCTCCAACTAGTGTTCAATTAGTTATTCAAGACGATTTCTCTACAATTTAGTTGTAATTCTAGATTGGTCCGGGAAGGAGGTTAGTGTAACTTCCACTTACTCCTCTGACTTCTTGGATCCTCTCAATAGGTATCTTTAGATTGATATCATTTTCCAAAGGCCAGGTAGGTTATTATGTCATTAAAATTCCTTTTGTTTTTAGAGATGATTTTTCTAACTACAAAATATTTTTAAACTTCTCAACTACTTCAGGGTAAACTAAATTAACAGTAATTGTAAAAAGGAAAATGGGTAGATATTAAACTTCTGTTAATGAGTATTTGGAAGTTATGAGTGAAGGCAGAACTGGAAATGGTCATCAGAGGAAAGGGATAATTAAAACCACCCTGATTAAAGTCAACCTATTGAAATAATTCAACTAAATGAGAATGTTCATTCACACCCTGAGGATAAATTGCCATTCTGTTCTGTTGGAATTCTCAATTTTGAGGACTGCAAATTTGATAAAGTAGTAGATCTGCTATATAAATTAACTTATAAAACACTTGCAATAAGCAACATCTCTAAATTGTGATCAAATGGCATTTTGTTTAGATATTCTGTGACAAAATATCTTTACATAGGTTAAAGTACAATTCAGAAAATGCCTTCTATTTCTTCAGGGTTTTGTTACCAAATTTAACATCATGTACTGAGCTGATCTAAATAAAAAAATAATATATTTCTATGTCTGGAGAGGATATCCAGCCTCTGTACTTAAGAACCAAGGGAGGTTGTCCTAAAAAATATGTGAATTTTTTTGACCCAGTGAAACATTGCTAATGCCTTGGTTTATCACCAGCCTTGTCATTTATCTCCGCAAATGAATTGAATGATTTTAGTGTATAAAACAATTTACTAAATACCTTTAGTGTAATAAGCCATGTATGGTAATGATTAAATAACACAAATATTTGTTTAACAAAAGAAACAAGAAAAATCTCTAGTACAGGAGGAGACACATAGTAAGATCAATAACAATTAGTTCCTTTCCTGAATTTTAATAGGATGAAGAGAAACAGGACGAAGTAAGTGGTATTCAAGAGAAGGCCCTGAGGTTTGAGATGGTCTCAGTGTCAAGGATGACGTAACACTTATCTGTGCCCTCTCTTTCAGATCCAATGGTGAGTGAATCAAGTGCAGGTTTACAACATGGCTAATTTGGCTTATAGTTATGGTGGAAGTGAAGGTTAATTTTTCTCATGGGAACTGAAGCCACGATCTTGTCCTCCCTAGTATTAATTCCAATAAAGCTAAAGACCAATACAAATAAGTGGTGATTTTTAGAAATCATCTTTAAATTTAACACTTTGACAGACAAATCAGTGTAATTCTCTTACTCCTAACAATTATACCTAAGTGGTCCACTATGCTTTCAATTGGCAGGATCTGTTGGAAAATTATTTGGGTCGTTTTCAAATTTTTACAGTTCAAGGTAAATCCCAGCAGGGTTACAAACCACAGGAATTTTCAGGCCCACATAGCTTTACATCTTATAAGTTACGCCAAGAGACTTTAGGGCCCCTTGAAGTGAGAATCCACTCTGAGTGAGAAATTCTCATTCTGCTCTTGCCCTGAAGAAGGTCTAAAAGCAGTGAATCAAATTCTCTGGACCTTGTAGGGACTGAATCTATTAATGGAATTTTCTTTATAAATAACAATGGGATCGTTCACCAATGATAAAATCTTTGGTTTGTTTTTTTCTCCATGGATATGAAGGAGTCAGATGGTGTGACGGCTTATGAACAGACAGGATCTTTTCCCCTTCCCCTTGAACTGAGTTGTTTCAGACATATTTTGACAATAGAATGTGGTAGAAATGATGCTCTGTAACGATATTTCTTAGAGTCCTGTGAGAAGCCCAAGTAACATGGAGAGGCCACATGAAGGAGAACACAGGAGCTCCAGTCAACAGCCCTGACTGACCTTCTAGCAACACGTGAGTGAGGCATCTTGGACTCTAGCCCAGTCTGGCCTGGGGGTGTGCAGCCCTAGCCAACGGCATGTGGAGCAGAATTGCCAAGCTGAGCCCAGTCAACTTCTAGTATCTTTAGGGATACAATCAGGTAGTGGTTGTTCTATACCACTAACTTTTGGGGTGGTTTGTTATGTACCGAAACCCACACAGACATTAATACTCTCTCCAAGTTTGCTTTGAGTCCAATGGCACTTATTTAAAAGATGTCTAGTTGGGGAATATCTATGTTTTTGAAATATTTTTTCTTAAATGTAATTGTTTTGAGTGGGTAAGAATCAAAGTTGGAGTCATGGTGGCAAAAGCATGGTGACCAAACCATTGAATCACTGGACAAGGAGTGAAGCCAGGAGTTGTGAAGACAGTGATCGGTGTTAGGGAAGAGGTGTCTTTGTCAAAGGAGCGCTGCCTCAGGACCACCTGGCCACTGTGACACACCAGTGCCCCCAAGGGGAACCTCTTAGACTTCAAAGTTCTACCCAGATTATTTTAGTTGCACAAGAGAACCTTCATTCTTTTATTATTTTCATATTGAATTGGATGCTCTTTTACATAAATATAATTTTCTTTAGCATCTTTTGATTTTTTTGGACTGTGAAATTTAGGAAGAAATTAAAAGCATGAAGACTTGCATAACATAATGCTGAATTGTACAAGTTTGAAATAAAACTTTATCTAATTCTGCACAAAATCTGTTTTTTTTTCTCCAGAAGCATAAGGTCTGACAAGCTCATATTACTCACTTTCACATTTGTGAATACCACCTCACTCGCTTCACAAGATTATTTTGTTGCTTACCAGTTTGATGGGCCAGTAGAAAATGCATTTGCCAATAGCCTGGGTCAGGTGCCAGCTGCTTTTGGGCGTTTTTGATTGCCATGTCCCTTCTGGAGAGGACACATTGCCAAGGAAGTAGCAAGAGTCAGAACTGAGTCAAGGTCAGGAGACAATAGACATAGCACCAACACCAGTAGAAATTAGCAGAGTTCACTGTGGGAGGTAGGCATTAAGTACAAGTGTGAGAATTTGACCAGAACCAGGCTGATACAGAATGTTAGGGCCCTCAGTTCTCTCATTTATCCTATGGCAAATGGATACATTCTGAGAGAAAGAATTAGCTACAAAGTGGATAAGGTTATTTGCGTGCCTACTTTGAAGTAAAAGCCCAGATTCAATTAAGGGTGCTGGCTTTTGGTACAGCACACTGAGCCAACACTGGTGCTAAAGCACTAAGTGAATAAAGAATAGGTAATACAGGGAGCTGTTAATTGTCAAGCCCATGGAAGCAGGCAGAGATAAAGAATGCAACCAATAAGGATGACCAGGCAACAGAGAGAGTTCTGGTTTGGCAGCAGAGCTTGTAAAGATTCCTGGATGCGAATTTGTACAAGTGGTGGGAAATTTTAAAATGTTATCTGCAGTCAAATGTGTAAGAAGGGAGGGAACAATAAGCAACAGAAAGATCACTGGATTAGGATTATGAGGCCTGCACTAAAGACCTAATTTAGAAGCTAACTAGCTGAGTGATCTTTAGCAAGTCATTTCACACCAAGAAATGAATAGCAAAATGATAGGATTGGTACAATCAAGGGGTTGTATGGTACCCAAAACTGATTTTGAATGTCCACTTGCTACTAGAATATGTACTTTGTTCTGCAGAGATAAGCTTCTGAGATGACTGGACTCTGTATTCACTTCTAAACAGAGTCCCGTCTTCGTTGTTGTTGGATTTTCCTATATCTAAGATCCCATTTAGCTGTGACTCTATATGCTTTTTTATTCCAGCTTTGCATTTATGAGTCAGAGTTTATTTTCATGGTTTGGTTGGCTGTCAACCTTCAGTCACTAAGAACCTGTTAGAAAACCAGTTTCTGTGGTTATTGATATTAAAAATATGGGAGCAACTCTCGTTCTCACTCTGAACCCAGTGTGGGGAAGAACCTGAGTGCAGAGTACTGTGTTTTCTTTTAATCATCCTTTATGCATGAAAATGAAGGAGGGCTGCTGTGAGTGTGAGTCACAGGTGAAGGTCTGCAATGACAGGGGTTTGGGTCAGAGAGAGGACCTCGACTCTGTCTCTTGATACTCGAGTGAAGGGACTTGGAGGCTGAAGGACTGTTACTTTTTTGCTAAAAAGCACAAATGTTTGTAGGATAGAGGCCTTGGTATGTCAGAGTTCTTGAGAAATTTCCTGAAATGGGCATGGAACACAGAGGGCAATTGTCTTATGTGGACTAAGAAATACATCATCCTTTCTAAGTCATAGCATTCATCTCAGCAGTTATTTGTTCTCTGAGAGGCCAAAATATTTTGCCTTTCCCTTCCAGATGCCACATTAGAGTGTTCTGGGATGCGTATCATAATAAAATAATGGAGTCCAAGTTTTCTCTTCCTATCCACGGAGAGGAAAGAAAAATAGGCTCTGGGAACATATTAAACTTTGCTTTTTTAGTTAACAAACATACCATTCATTTTATCACCATTTACTTCTGACTAAATTACTAAGAATCATCCTAATCATCACCACCATTATTACAACTCCAATTAAAGGTACCTACTTTGCACCAGGCACTGTGCCAAGTAGAACATACCGTAACTCACTGAATTCTCTCAAGTATGCTATAAGGTTAGTATTTAGCCCTCATTTCATATATGAGGATTCTTTAGGCTGCAGAGTAAATGCAAAATACTTAACAACCAGTCCCATAAGGTCAGTGTCAACAGGCTGAAAGTTAGCCCTTATCTTCCCCCTAATCTTTTCCTGGCTCATATCAATTCTTTCTACAAGTCTCAGTTTAAATAGTACTTCCCCAAAGAGTTATCTGTCCCCTAAGGGTCTGGTGAGTCCTCCCTCTGCTGTGCCCTCCTAAAGCTGTCCCCAAAGCTCATCACAGCTATAGTAGCCTGCTTCTCTGTGCTATTCCCACTAGAGCCCTGTTCTTCTCTTAGCCTGCCTCTCATTGTGAAAGCTGTGAACAGAGGGCTTCTTTTGTATAGGATGTCTAACAGCTACCATCAAGATCAGTTAAATTTTGTATTATAATTATGAATATAATCACATATATATGTATATGTACACACACACACACACACACACACACTCTTTATGTTGGCACCAAGTACTGGTGTTTTAATTGTTGTGGGTGGATGATAGTAGAACAGGGTGAACCCAACATGGCACTTGTGTATTTGTGCCAAGCGAACATCAAATAGTGTCACAGTGTGCCATGTCAAACACAAATTTATAGGGCTCATACAGAGAACACACATGATGTAGCACACTTTGTTCTAGAGCCTGCGTGAGTCATTGGTTTCCACAAAATGTCTTTCAGGACACTCATTTAATGATATGCTAATCTGAATGTTACTGGTGTTGAAGTTCTGCTTGCATTTACTTTGTAATTTTGATATGCTTTTAGAACTGCATGGGGTAGATGTATAATGTGTTCATATCTAGCTTATGTTTCTATATTTTTATGTAACATTGTAATACATATAATTTAAGTCAACACTGGGAGTCTGGAAGAATGTGATGTTTTTTTTTCTCATTAAAAGAAGACCTTTATGTTGTTCCAGTATGAGAAACACTGAGAAGACAGTGGCTTCCATGAAGGCAAGATCGTGTTTTTCTTGTTCACAGCTGTATCTTCATACCTAGCAGTTTGCTCACTGCCAAGCACATGGTATGTTCTCAATAAATATTTGGTGAATAACTGGGTGACTAAATCTTTCATCCTACTGATGGACCCTTTTCCTAATTTGTTCTCTATGTGAGTTCCATTTTATGGACTTCACAATGAGCCCTTGACTTCTCTGACTTCTCTGCTCTTCCTGCTGGCTTAATGCCATGCCCTGTGCTTCATGTTCGTGGCAGGACCTGTGATAACCCCACATTGTTGTTAGTCTGTCTGCGCCGGTCTTGTAGAACTCCTAACAGAGACATGTTGCTTTACAACATGAGTCATCTCCAGTTTCCTTTTCATACCAAACATTTTTTTTAATCCTCACCCAAGGTTTGTTTATTGATTTCAGAGAGAAAAGAAAGGGGAGTGAGAGAGGCAGAGAGAGACAGAGAGATGAGAGAGAAACATCAGTTGGCTTCCTCCCACATGTGCCTTGACTGGGGGATCAAACCCAAAACCTAGGCATGTGCCCTGACCCAGGATTGAACCTACAACTTTTTGGTGGATGGGACAGGCTCCAACCAACTGAGCCACCCAGCCAGGGCTCATACCAAACATTTTTAGAGCACTTTGTAATATAACTGAGATTTCCAGAAACTTTCAGGACCATACTTTTTCATGAACATACTTAGAATACTGTACCTGAGGAAAACAGAGGTAATACCAAAGGATATTTCTTTAACACCAAGCCATTTAAACTCCAAAGTCATAGATAAAAGAAAGTAGTCTTAGTGTATTTTAAATGCGTTAATATTGAGATATATTTCAAAAATATTTTACCAGGAAACAAAATGTTAAGAGAGATGTAATAAAAAAGATATTTTCTCTTCTACTAAGTTGCTAAAATAATCTGCATTAAAATAGTTGAATATCTTGTGTTTTTATAGGGATAAAAATTGTTGAGACAAAAATTCAGTGGATTTGGATTAAATATTGTATGCCACTTATTTCTAGGCACTTAATTTCTTGAGTCTCTTATTTAATTCTCACAGAGTTATTGTAAGATAGTACACATGTGAAAGTTTTTTCTTAAATGGAAAAGACTGTATTTATTACCCAAGTCTTGAAAACAATTGGTTGAAGTCACTTGAATAGCTAGCTGGTAACCAGAACAGCTACTAACTGGTTCCTTTAAAAGTAACCATTTGAATTACCTTACTATTGCCTTCAAATAGATTTAATAATTCTACCAAGCCTGAATGACAGCCACAGAGGTGGCCAGAAGGTATAGTGTACTGTGGTGCCTACTTGACTGGGTGTTATCGTTAGCTGGAGTATTGCATATACAGTTGTGCCCTTGCCCACTTGGTGCCCATTAAAATTGGTTTGAAATTAATATCACTGTATGACATTATCTAGGTTATGCATATATTAAAAGTACAGATTAAAGTCTCAGTGAAATAATACCACAGAACCTAATAGTATACATACAGAATTTTTTCTAAAATGTGTTATTTCTTGTTTTGTTTTTTTTTTTCCCTCCCCTAGTGAATGAGGTTTGTGACAGATGGGAGACGATACGGGTCATCTGGAGGTGGGAGGCTGCCATTATAACAAACATGTGTTCAGGGTGTTATCCTCCCCCCTCCTCTTCCTAGTAGTAGAGAAATCAGTTCAAAGGAAATATCTCAAAAGAAAAAAATAAACGACAACTACAAAAGAAACCCAGGAACAATGAATTCATCATTGTATTTTTTATATGCTTCTTCACATACTACCTACAGCTCTGGGGCGGTGAGAGCAGCAGGGTGTTCTGCCAAAGGAAAGACCAGAGAACTTGCTGTAGACCGCTCTGCCGTTTTCCACCAGAGACCCGTGGCGATTGGTTTTTCTCTGCCTCAGTGTTCTGGACTGTGCTTTCAGGGTTCGCTGAGAAAATGTATATGAACTTTATAAGGCAATGTACAACTGTCAAAGTTAAAGGGTTTTGTTGAAATGGGAGTCCCTAGAATGTATTCCATGCTGGAAAAGTATAGTATAGAAATCAAAGAGCATGTAAGATTGAGCATTTCTTGAATTCACTTGCCCCCGGGAACATTTTTATTTATTAAAATTCAGTATAATTGTGTCCACCTGAGACTACATATCAAAATCACTTGCAAGGGCATGGCAGGGCTTGTCTGGACTCTGTCCACTCCTCCGAGGGCAAAATGGCTAGCGCAGAGCCTCGGGCAGGCAAATCTCGTCTCCCCACTTGATATGTGCTCTAATTATGGACATCTGCCTCAAAGCAGAGGCTTTTCAAAACTTTGTATAAGAAAGAATTAACTGGGGAGCATATTAAATACTCAGATTCCTAGGTTTGACCAAGAAAACTTCTGACTAAGTAGATCTGAGATGGGGGTTCAGGAACCTGCATTTTTACAGAGCGCTCCAGGGGATTCTGAGCATACGTTTCTGGACTCAGTACTGAGAAATACAGGTTTATAGTTCTCACCTCTGGCTGCACAACAGATTCATTCAGGAAACATTTACAACCTACTGATACTCAGGCATCACCCACAGAGAGTCTGATGTAATTGGCACAGTGTAATGCCTGCGTATCAGCAGGTAAATGTGCTATTTTGTCAGGGCTGAGAACCACTGACTGATCCAGGGGTCCCAAACTTGCAAGATGATAAGGTTCAGATGGGCATGCTTGATTAAACCGCAGGCTGCTAGGCTGGCTCCCAGAGAGTGGTTGAGAGACTCTAGGTTGAGGTGTGGGATTCCATGTTTTTAATAGGTTGGTGAGCCAGTCCTCATCATTAGTTACTTTGAGATAAAACAGATTAAGTATTATGAATAAGTTTATCAAATGATTTACTATCATAGTATAAAGTGGAACAGAGGTCCCTGGGGTGATGAGACCTGGGTTATGGGACATTTAATGAGGAAGAAGGCAAGACCAGAGCACTGACAGGAATGACAAAGTTGCAAGCAGTGGGCACGGGGGGAGGGCTTCAGTGGCAGGGGACTAAAAGGAAGACCAAACAAAAACTAAGAGAAAGTCCTACACAGATTTTTCTATTTTGGCATTTTGGCGTAGCCCTGGGGCCTCAATGGAAAGAGTTTTGAACTCTACTAGAGTAATACAGAATTTATGATGTAATCAAACAGTTTTAAAAAGTTTGTGGTTTTTAAAAAAAAATTAAAACAAAAGCCTCTAAAAATTTAAGTGTTGTGTATAGTATCTTTTTCTTGAGAATCCATAGTTTTCCTCAGATTTTAAATGGTTAACATTTATGGATGTGCCTTTAATGTAGGACTCGGTGGCTCTCTTTACTACTTTTCACTATAGCAAGAATTAAAATTTATTTGTGTGTATGCACCATTTGCCGTGTTTTACTATAGTTTTAGCTTTTTTGTATTTTTTCACTTGTTATCATAAATCCAATCCAACAATCAGAGAGTGATGGCCCTCTGTCTGTGTAGCTCAAAAACCATGTTGAAATGCCCGTAGGCCCTCTCTATCTTGGTATAGTTATAGTCAAACATCTAATTTTTAGAAACATTTAACCAGGTTGATGCTGAACACATTTGTTTAAAAATACTTTAAGGGCTGAGCCTTCACAGAAGAATTAATAAAGTTACATTTATCTGATATAGGGTTATTTATGATAAATTTTGAGTTTGCAAAGTAACCAAATGGGTAACAAAGTATGAAATGGTTAAATCAGAGATTCAGTCGTGAAGATATTTCAAATGTTCTCTTTCAGCTTTGACTGACCCTGCTGATTCCGCCATGTCAACCTACTGTCAGAGGGCACCTCCAATGCAAGCAGCCCTTCCCCGGCTTCTCCTACTCCACAATCTTTACCCACAGGCTGCTAACTTCCCCCTCCTCAGCCCCCTTTTTCCTCACCTTCCCTTGGCCCCTGGATTTATTCACTGACCAGCTAGTGGCTAGAAGGGATAAACAGTGGTGGCAAGAAAAAGCTTGCAAATTACATCAAGAATACATCTTAATAAACAGAACTGGTGGTTAGGTAAATATAGGCCATTTTAATAAATGTTATATGTTTAATGTCAAGCATCTACTGGGAGTCCAGGGAGAAGGGAGCGCCGAGCTGAAGGCTTCCAGGGTAGAGGGACTCAACCACAAAAGCCATCCTTGTTCAGTTTTAGTCTTTGGAACGTAGACATAGGCTTCCTCTTGGCCAGTCTCTAGTCCCCACCTCTTCCCCTGCTTCTACTTCTGTCGCTCCTTGCTCCCCCAGAAGCAGAGTGTTATCCAATCTCTCCAAAAGGGTTTGGATCAAAATGGGTAAATCTGTGACTCCCTGAAGTCACTGGCCTATTAGGAAAGGATCATCTCACAGATGGTCTCTGCAGGAGCCCTGAGTGCTATTTTCATAAGTTATTTAGACCTAGTTCTATTTATATCAGTTATGTGGTCTGTGTAGTGTTTGGAAAACATTAGTGGAACCTGCCAGGCCCGCCATTATTAGAAATGTGAAGGACTGGAAAATCAGACTTTTTAAAAAAATTATTTTTTGGTCTCTAAGGAGTCCCCATGTGAATATTTTCCGATTTTGGGGTGGAGAAAAAGGAAAAATGTAGAAAAATTTTCCTGCCATAGTTTTATGTAGTCTTTGGGCCACTAGTCATAATGCAGATCATGTAGCAGCAACCTCCCCCATGCCCTGAAAATTTCCAGGGTAATGCCCTCAGTGTCTGTGCATTTTGTTTTTAAAGGCGGCAATGTTAGCTTAGGTCTGTGGTTTCAGGGCAAAAGCTGTTTTTAGCAAGTACTAGATTCAGCTTTTATGTTGGTTGACAGGAAATAAGCTTAGGGATTTTGTTACTTCTGACAAAACATCTGGCTACAGCTGTAGACTAATTTATATAGACAGACAAATCCAGTTGAGAAAATGCCAAGTGTAATAGGTTGAGCCTTATTGAAAAAATAAGGCAACCAATTACTGCAGGAAAATTTCTCTGTTCCTCTGTTCACTGGGTGACCTTATTCAAGTCACTTTTTAGAAAACATACTGGTTTTCTCTCTTGGTACTGGACTTCTATTGCTATCCATAAATGTCAAATAGGACCCACAGATTCCTTCTTGGCCTTTTACTCTACTTTCTGTTTTCTCTGTCTTCACTTACTCTTGTGCTACACAAATTATTTAAAGGTGCAACACCTCAATATTGAGAAGAGTCTTAGTGATTCTCTACTGTAATACCTACACTTAAAAAAAATAAAAAACCAGGCACAAGATGTTCAGTGACTTGCCCAATGTCACACAATTAGTATGGGGAGGGATCACGACTCGACTCCCTGAAATGAACCTTAGTCTCACACGTGAAAGCCCTCACTCGTCTCACTGAGACAGTGTGAGACCAGTTCTGCATCCTCTAGCACTGTGTTCAGTTGTGTCCCCTGCCAGGGAGCAGACACCAGAGAGAGCACACAGAGTGAATAATGGAGGAGGGAACAAGGCAGTTGCTGTTTACCCAACTGTAGCAAGGGCTCCCTTTTCTTATCAGCCTTAAAGAAAGAACAAATGTTTCTTTCAGTGGCAGTTGTTTATGGAACTCTAATGGTTTTGCCAGTTAGGAGGGGAGGAGTCCAGAATTACGTGTCCCTTGTTTCTTTCCCCTGTCCCCAAATAATAAAAAATGGATTTTTGTGTGTATGGTATGCTAATTCACATGGTTCCAATGTGTGTGTGGAGCTGATAGAAAGGTGGAGAATACAGGCCACCAGGGCAATAACATTAAGAAAAATTTAGATCGTACAAGCGGAGTACATAATTGTCTCCATGGAATTTCTACTGGAATGTAAGGTTCTTGGGAGAGGGACTTTGCTCACTGCTGTGACCCTGCACTTAGAACACTGCCCTGGTATGTGGTAGATGTTAACAAATATCTGATATGAGAATGGATGGAATAAATGGCCCAGGTATGAGGATATTCATATAACACACCTAAACACACCAAAACCACACCTAGAGCATACACTTGTCTCCCACTGCACCTAGTTCTGCCTTTCCTTCAATTACTCAGGTGACACTGTGACAAGATGACAGTGATGATTAAGAGCATGCATTCCCTGGTCATCCAGATGCCTTCAGTTCCTCTGTCATGCTTCTTTCCTTACATTTTAATTAAAAATTATAATTCTTCTACAGTGAAATTTCAATGACAGCTGATGAGACCCTACCTTTCATCAGTATGCTGTTATATTTTACCTTTTGCCTCTTGAACCACTGAATCACTGACTTTCTTCCCTTTGGATCATTTTTCCATTGCTTTGATAGGAAGCTTATTATTTCTTCAGTGTCCAACAAAAACAATGGAGAGGTGAGTAGGTTTCCATTTCAGTTTTGGTTAAGAAGGTAGTTAATGCTTTGGGAAGTATGCTATGTGTGTGAAGGGCAGAGAGTTCATGGAATAGTTTTGAAAGTAACCACCACAAAACACCACTGCATTTCATAAAGTCCTAATAAAATAAGAAACTTTACTATTATTATTATTGTATCAGCATTTGGAATATTAAATGTGTGTGTTTATAGCAACACAAAGATACTTTTCTGTGGCAAATCAGAAATGGTTTTAAACTCACAAGGACATAGAAGCCAAGAAAGGGAGTAAAGACATTCAGTTAGTGAGCAAAAGAGGTGAAGGATGAGCTGTATTCCTTGGGTGGGCTGGCTAGCTGTTGATTTTCATGGTGTCACCTCTGCCTCTATTTTTCACCAGCCTTCTTAAAATGTAACATTGGTACCCACAAGTGTGTAATAACACAAATTCTCCTCCCCCTTTTTGTAGAAGGGTTGAAAAAGCAATCTGAAGCATCCCTTTGCAAGGTATTCTTGGCATCAAGGCTCACGGCAACATGTTTTTAGTTGCATGGGAAGTTGAGAGTGCTTTTTTAGATTAGCAGAAATAGTGAACCAAAAATGTGATTTTTCTAATATCCACATTAAAAAAGTAAAAAGAGAAGTGTCAGTCAAGATGGAGGTGTAGGTAGAAACGCTTTGCTTCCTCACACAACCAAAAGAAGGATAACAACCAATTTATAAACAATAAGCAACCAGAACTTCCAGAGAATAAAATTGTATGGAACTCTGACAACCAAGGAGTTAAAGAAACATTCACTGAAACTGATAGGAGGGGTAGAGAGGGCAGCTGGACAGAAAGGGCCTGTGGCAAGGCAGCAGACCACGTGGACAAGGCAGAGGTTGGCTGACAGAGAAACCAAAGACTCAAATTCTCTAGCTATAAAACTTGTTGGGGTGCTAAAGCAGGAGAAACTCCCAGTCTCACAGGAGAGTTTTTGGAAAGTGGGGCTAGAGTGGAGCAAGTGAATGGCCTTGTTCCCTCTCTGACCCCTCCCCCACAGACAGCACCATAACGCAGCAAAGAGGGTTGCTCTGTCCTGGTAAATACCGAAGGCTCCACTCCTTACAACATGAAAGATGTGCTGAGACAGAGAAATATGGTCTGAGTGAAAGAACAGATCAAAACTCCAGAAAAAGTGCTAAGTGATGAGAAGATAGACAACCTGTCTGACGCAGAGTTCAAAACTCTGAATCAGGATGCTCACAGAAAGGATTGAGCTCAGTCACAAAACGAAGGAAGAAATGAAGGCTACCCAAAGTGAAATAAAGGAAAATATACAGGGAACCAACAGTGAAGGGAAGGAAACTGGGACTCAAATCCATGAT
Source organism: Tonatia bakeri (assembly GCA_004024845.1). NCBI lineage: Eukaryota > Metazoa > Chordata > Mammalia > Chiroptera > Phyllostomidae > Tonatia > Tonatia bakeri. The sequence goes on along the minus strand of PVIA01006579.1, from coordinate 16,250 downwards.
TCGGAACAGAAGGGAAAAATGAACATCCAACCAGAATACAATGAAAAAATAAGAATTCAAAAAATGAAGAGAGGCTTAGGAACCTCTAGGAAAACTTTAAACATTTCAACAGCCAAATCATAGGGGTGCCAGAAGGAGAAGAGGAAGAGCAAAAAAAATTAAAAACTTATTTGAACAAATAACGAAGGAGAATTCCCCCAATCTGGCAAAGGAAATAGACTTCCAGGAAGTCCAGGAAGCCCAGAGAGTCCCAAAGAAATTGAACCCAAAAAGGAACACACATCATAATTAAGTTACCCAAGATTAAAGATAAGAAGAGAATCTTAAAAGCAGCAAGACAAAAGGAGACAATTGCCTACAAAGGATTTCCCATAGGACTAACAGCTGATTTCTCAAAAGAAACCTTATAGGCAAGAAGAGGTTGGAAAGAAATATTGAAGTCATGAAAGGCAAGGACCTAATTCCAGACTACTCTATTCAGGAAAGCTCTTATTTAGAATGGAAGGGCAGACAAAGTACTTTCCAGATAATGTCAAGCTAAAGGATTTCATCATCACCAAGCCCTTATTATATGAAATGTTAAAGGGACTTATGTAAGAAATAGAAGAAGATAAAAAACTATGAACAGTAAAATGACAACAAGCTCACAACTATCAACAACTGAACCTAAAAACCAAAAACAAAAACTAAGCAAACAACTAGAACAGGAATAGAATCACAGAAATGGAGATCACATGGAGGGTTATCAGTGGGGAGGGGGAAGGGGGAGAATAGGGGGAAAAAGGTACAGGGAATAAGCATAATTGGTAGGCATAAAATAGACAGAGGGTGGTTAAGAATAGTGTAGGAAATAGAGAAACCAAAGAACTTATATGTACAATCCATGGGCATGAACCCCATGGGTTGTACACCTAGCACTAGCAGAGCCAAAGACTAAACACTGAGAATTGCAGTGGAGAAAGTAGATATTTTATTATGTGGTGCCACCCTGGAGAACAGGAAGCTAATACTCAAAAGCCCTAACCCACAGTGGGGTGTTAAGTTATAGATTATACAGGGCAAAATCATGAGGCACTGTGGGTTAGGGGTTCAAGGTCATGCTGGGAGCTGATTGGTTGAGGGTGAGGTAAGGGTGATGAATTTTTATCTTCAGGGCTTGAGGAAAACCTCTGAGGTCTTTTCCAGCATCCCTTTGTTCTGTTTCATGGGAAAGTAGTCAGGGGGTCGTTCCACCTAGGGCTTAGGAATTGAAACTTCACTTAGGTCAAGATATTATCTTTAGCCTGCCAGAGGTCCAGACAGTGTGAAGATGAATCAGGTCTGGGCTATTGTCTTCTATTGCCTTGGGTGTTGCAGATTTTGTAGGAGAAAAGCTAGTTCTCTGAGAGGTTGGAGAGTGAGGTGATTTTTGAGCTAGGATTTAAAACCAAATTTAATCAAAGTAGTAAGAGAGCCCTCAGTTTCATACATAGACTAGATCAAAAGTGGGCAAGAACTAAAGCAAAGAAGCATGTGGCATGCAGTTTCAATGATCTAGTCGAGAGATCACGAGGTTTAAATAAGGAGCTTCCAGAAGAATGCTTCAATTTGCTTTTTGAGCAGGAAAATATGAAGTCAACAGAGCTACACTGCATAGCTTAATGTAAGGGGAAGGAAAACTGGTGGGTAAAATTAAATGTTGAGTGACCAAACTAAATTAATAATTTAGGGGAAGAATCTTCTTTTAAGATTTTGAGGTTTAACCTATGTTCTAGAAAAGGAGTCAAAAAAGAATATACCATTCTTTAAGGTGCTGTAAAGCCCACATGAGGAAAAGAATTAAAAATAAAACAAAACCGAAAACACTTACATTGGATTTTATATGGCCACAATAAATCTGCTAGAAACAAAGCATATTGTTTGGGTTGCTGAGCGGTACATTTCCAACTCATTCATTAGCTTACTGCTGTCTTATTTCTATCACCATCGTTTTACTGAGACAGCTTCTGCAAAGATATGTACCAGTTTGGATGCTTCCTGTTGAGAATATCTGCAGGTTTGATTTAAATGGGCTCATGAAATTAAAACGTACAGAGGTCAAATAGCTTTAGGAAAGGCTAGAGCCAGTGGCTGATCAAGGTGACCAATGACCTGGCTTTCTGTGTTGAGATGGCTGCAAAAGCCATTTGCTTTCTTGTTCACCTCTGGAGCCTCCATGTCCCAGAACTTTCGACAAAATCCTAAGATTCACTTAGAACATTTCTATGGGCCCAGCTCTGTGGCAAGAAAATGCCATCCTCCGGAAATAGGGCAGGTTCACTCCCACAGAATTCGCATAGCTGAGAACGGGTGAAATAGGGGACTGATTTCTCAGACAAAATTCAGAATTCTCTTTCCAGGAGGCAGAAGAATAAAAACTGGTTAACCAACAGCCAGTGTCCACTAATGCCCAAATCTAAATGATATCCTTTAATCATCATCTTATGTTGTCTTGCTGCAGTATTTGACCCCCAATTCTGTTCTTTGAAACAATCTTGTTTCCCTATTTAGTTATACCACTCAGGCCCATTTCTTACTACCTCTGTGACTGTTGTGCTAATTCTTCTTTGAAAGATCATCTTCCTCTGTCTGCCTCTTAAATGTTGGTATCCCCCAGACTCCATGCTTAGCCCTTTGCTCTTCCTACCCCATTCCCAGGAGGGTAGACCTAACTCAGCACTTAACTATCACTGGTCTAGAGATTTTTGATCTGGGTTCTGCACATTCTTAAAAGATCCCAGTGAGACTTCAGGACGTTAATGAACCTCCCAGAAATTATATGCACATATTGGGATACAGGGGAAAATTGATAGCTTTCATAAGTTTTTCCAGATGGTTCACAAGCACAAGTTTAAAAGCCATGTTTAATGATATCATTATCATCTCAAAGTACTACCTCCCTTCAGACCTCTTTCCACATCTCTAACTCTCCCTTCCTGCTCACTATCCTCTGGGTGTCCAATAGCCACTTCGGATCAGATCAACAGATGCTTTTAAATTAAATTACTATTATTATTATTATTATTTTAGGTATGGGACAGTCATTCACTGTTTTAGTTTATTCAGGGCTAAAGAATGGATCTTGTTCTCAAGGGGTTTACAGTTTAGTGAATCATATTGATTCACTTTAAACTCAATATTTTCTTCCCTGGATCACTTTTCCTGTATTCACTATTTTATTTAAGGACCACAATTGACCTTTCTGCCCAAGCTGGAAACCCAGGAGCTGCCCTAGCACATAGACTGTGTTGGCAGTGAGGCAGGACAGTAAGAAGCTGGGGAAATGTCTTGGGAAGTAAAATGGGGAAACTGAGACAGATAGCTGAATAGCTAGGTACAGATGGTCACAAGGATGGAAACCCTTGGGCACCTAGCACTGGGCAAAACTGGTGCTGGACCTCACCACCAGGGTGGCCTGCCCTCCTCTGGCATATTGCTGGTCATACACTTTAGACCCCGTGACCTTTCACATTGCTGTTCACCTGACTTATACCCCACTGACCTTTTCTCCCTCGAGATAATATCTAGGCCTCATTTGTATTTCAAGTCCCAGCACGGAAAAGCAGCAAAACCAGGCAGGTGATGCCAGGACCAGCTGTGATGAATAATGACTTCCTGGCCCAGTGCTGACCAATCAGTGTAGACCATGACCCTGAAAGGATACACCTGGAAACGCTGATGAAGATTCTATTGAGATCTTCCCCTAAGTCTGCCCCTAAACTTCCAGACTTTAAAACTCTCAAGATGAAGGACCCAGTGCATTCTCTCCCTTCTGGGACCATGCCTGCACCTTTCTGTTCCTCCACAGGCGTGTATCTGCTAAACTCTAAGGGACCTCACTAGACTTGCAAACAGGGGAGCAATGGGCAGCAACGGCTCGTCCGGGCTGAACCTGCCCTCAAGACCCCTTTTCTCTGACTCTCCAATGAGCTGACAACAGCCCCGCTTGGGTCACTTCTTTCCCATAATGTTTCTAAAGAGCCAAAGCAGCCCAGCCTAGGTTCTCTTCTGTTGCTTCTTCTGTGCTAGGCTCTACCTCGTTCCACTATCCCCAGCTTTAATAAACATACTTTCAAAATCACCTGACCTTGCACTGTGAAATCTTTACTGCGCAGAGTCCAGGACCCACGAACTATCGGCTGGCTCAAGACAGACCCATGCGGGGCCCTGCCCCCTTTCATGTAACAGGGGCAGATGGCGACTGGTCCCTTTAGATTACTCTGTAGATTAAATATTTCTATTTTACATTTAAATGTAATTTTGTATTTGAAAAAAATTCCTATTGTTGGGACAAACTAAAAGAAGTAATGTTTAAGTGTGCTGAGCAGAGCATGTGGGGTTTTATGTTTGTTAAAAAGGGATCATTGATTTAAAAATGGAGAAACACTCTCCTAGAATACAGCTCTTCTCCTGAAAGACCATACACATCTGCCGCTAAAACTTGTCGCTTCTTCTTTCCAGATCTTTCTCAAGTTCCTTTTCATGCTTCTATTTCCATGGCTGCTGCTTGAGGCCTCGGTCACCCTCAGTATCATTTCCCTGGTTAGTTACACTATTGGCCAATAACCCCTTCTCCTCCTCTGGCATCCCATCTCACTCTTTCCCTTCTGCACTCTCCATCCTACACAGGAAACCAGAAAGATCATTTTTTTAACCAGAAATCTAATTTTTTATTCTAGTGACTCCAGCAAAAAATCATTTAGTGGTTTCCCATTTTCTACAGGAAACATTCACATTCTATAGCACATTGGATTGCTTTCTAGAACTCCTGTAATTTGTGCTCTCTTTACCTCTCCGGTTTCATCTCCTCCCCTTCTCCATTTAAAGTACAGGGATGGGCAAAAGCAGGTTTACAGTTGTAATTACACAAACACAATTTATTCTTGTATTCAATTAATTACTGTATTAATTGGTATTACCACTGTAAACCTACTTTTGCCCATGCCTGTGTATTCCTGAACTTTTGAGATGGACTCCACAACTTACTCTGATGATCATGTCCTCTACTTGTGATAGCATTTTCTACTTTTCCACATTATCAGTATGAGAAATCAACCGCCGTCATGACACAGCTCTTACCAGTGGTGATTGGTGGTAGTACACTCATATATAGAGAGAATATAATCAATTTGTTTTTAAAATTCAAAGAGGTCCTCCCTGGCCACTCATCTTTTATCTGTGCAGACGTTTTGTTACTGTTTCTGATCTGCATAATGAGCACAGGACAAAATATTTTTTCTTTACTTAGAAGCAAATCTCTGCATCCTCACATTTAAAATAGAACTACAGAACATGATCATTTAACTGACATCCAACATTTTTTTCTTCTCATTAATTTTAAACTCTGAAGGATTTACTGAAGTCTCATATCCCTTGATCTGACACTTTAAGAGTTAGGAAGAGCCACAAAGACTACAGCTGAGAGATAAGATGTAGATGAAAAGAACCATTAATTCACAAGAGGATTAGAAAACCCTAAATGTTGAATTCAATCTGGATGAGGTTCAAAGTACAAGTAATGTGGGAAGTAAAGGCTGTAAATAGTTTTTAATGCCCTGGAGTTCAACTTTTTCCCTTGGAGCAGCAACACAGGAATCATATCACTATAGATTAGGTAATTTGTTTCTACTCTGTCTTTCTTAATGAACCAGTAAATTTCTGCTGCTTTATCTGGAGGTTGTATGTCTAGTGGTTGGGACAGCATTCTTGGAACCACAGTCCTTGGTTTGAATCTCTTTATTTCGACATCATGGTGAGATCTCAAGCAATTGCTTAACACTCTTGCGTCTCACTTCACTTATCTTTAAATGGGGGTCACAGCACCTGCCTCAGGTTGCATTGAGAAATTTCAAAAGACCATGTGTGTAGAGAGTTCTTAGAATGATGTCACTCACACAAGTACTCTTACATATTTAGCTATCATTATTTTCTAATGAGAGCGATGCCTTTTTAGGGGACCTTGTGCATTACATTAATTTATCCAGGGTTGTGAAAGGAATAATAATAGTGAATCCTTATGAAGACTTCCCATATGCCACGCACTATTCTGAGCATTTACACGTATACCCCCATTTTAGAGATGAGCCACACAGAGGCTTAACGGACTTGCCTGTGGGGACATAACCTGACTGTCAAACCTGACTGGAGTTCATGCTCTTAACCACTGAGGTGAGGGAAATCAGGAAGAGCAGTTTCAAGTATGAAGTACCACATTTTTTACCTGGTCTCACTCATTGTTCACATTATGCCTGATTCATCCTCTTAAACATAATGAGTTCCAGATGGCTAGACTTGAACTGGGTAGGATACTTGGCCATGGACACACATTAAGATTGCTGTGAAGCTGCATGTGCGGAGAGTCCAGGTAATCTGTAGACCAGTGCACATGCTTCTCCTCTGAATCATAAACATGAGAATGGAAGCCCAGCAGATAGTTCAGCTGTGTCATCAATTTGAAGGGCCATTGTGTGGGAGGCTGCAGGTCTCCATCAGGGTGTAGTGGCAGAGATGGGCTGCAGAGCCCGGAGGAAGGCCCTGGGCAGTGCCATCATTTGTTATGTGGTAGCATCGGCAGTAAGCAGAGAGAAATCCAGCAGGGACATAGATTTGGCATGAAAAAAATGTTCCTGCATCTGTGCAAAACAAAAGGAAGTCATAAAAGTTTCTTATATTTTTGAGTCATGACTCTACATTTGGGCTAAAGAAAAATCACTCTTTCCTAATATCCACCAAAACAATGAAAAAGAATATGTATACAAAGATTCTCATTGTGGCATTATTTGGGAAGATAGAGAAAGAATTAGAAACTGCCTAAATGTTCAACAACAGTGGATATGATACATAAAACAAGGAAGTACTACCTGATTTAATATTATGCAGGCATAAAAGTGGTAATTATAAATAGATTATGGAATAGCAGAGAAACAAACTAAAAATATTTTAAGTGAAAGAAGTAGAGTATAAAGTTACAGTTCCATTATGGCTATAATTATATAAAATCCTGTAGATAAACAGAGATTGGAAGGGAGCACGCAAACATGTAAAATGTGAATTTGGTTGAGGTTATGAATGATTTCTTCTTACTTTGATCGATGGTTTTATTAGGATAATACAAGGAGGGATTAGGTAGAATTCTAAGTAGAAAGAGCAGTGTAGAAGCACAGAGGTGAAGGAGAAAGTGGCATGTAGGGTAATGCCAACTCAGCATGTCCTAAGCTAAACTTTTCTTCTTTTTAAAATTAAGATCCTTTTCTTTTGCTAGGGAAAGACATTATTATTCCTTTAGTCATCTAAGCTGCAAACCTAGGAACCATCCTAGGCACTTTCATTCAATATCCACACTCAGTCAGACAGCCAATGGTGATTGTAACTGTAAATGCCTCGAAGTCAGCCCCTTTTGTCTCTTTCCTCGTTTCTATCTCCTTAGGTCAGGTCCACATTAACACTTGTCCTTGTGTATACTTTTTCCCACCCGCCAACACTCCTCAACTCTTACCCATTCTCCCCAGTGTTACCAGGCTAGACTTTCCAAATAGAAATAGAATTTTATCACTTTTCTTCTTGAAGTCCTCAGTCATTCCCTGGGCTAGGTAGGAAAATAGACAGCTTTTGGCATGGCTACAGACCTCACCTGACATGACTCTGCCTTTCCTCCCCAGGTGTGAATCTGTAACCAGCCATGACAGTGTGTCATGCTTTGGGGTTTTACACCAAAGTCTCCTTCCTTTTGGAAATGCACTTGAGAAGTCTGCCATTTGATTTCCAAGTCTTTGGATATGACCTTGCTGGGTATTTTTCCCTCTCTCTGTGAAAAACTTAAAGGTGATCAGAAATATATCCTGGCGTAGGTCATTTTTCATTCATTTTGCTGGAGATATGATATGGTAGGCTCTTCCAATGAAGAAACAAAGTACAAGTAAAAAGTAAACAAGTAAAAAGCCTTTACTTCTTTGCTTTAGATATGAGGAATTTTCTTTAATGATTTCTTCCCCTCAATTTTCTCTTTAGTCATTCCTTCATGACCTCCTACTGTCTGGATGTCAGACCCTGTGGTTGTTACCCTAATCTTGTCCTCGTTTTCCTATTTCCCTGCTCTTTGGTGTTTTATTATTTGGATTTCCTCAGTGTAACTTCTAAGCATCTACTGACTTTAAAAAACTTTTAAAATTAAATTTTTATTTTTTATTTGTATTTTTTCCATATCAGGAAATTTTATTGTGATAGTGCAACTCTGCCTTAAGATTAAATTTTGGAATACTGACGTTCTAACATGGCAAATATAAGTATCTTTTTTTTTTTAAGATTTTATTTATTTATTTTTAGAGAGGGAAGGGAGGGAGAGAGAGAGAGAGAAACATCAGTGTGCGGTTGCTGGGGGACATGGCCTGCAACCTAGGCATGTGCCCTGACTGGGAATCGAACCTGCGATGCCTGGTTCGCAGCCCGCACTCAATCCACTGAGCTACACCAGCCAGGGCTTTTTGTTTTTTTTTTTACATTTTTTATTGTTGTTCAAACACAGTTGTTCAAAATAAAATTTTAATTTCCAAGAGTAGTTTATAATTATTTTAATGCCTTATTTAAAAATCCATGTGTTCTTAATTTATGGATGGAATATCCCTCTGAGAATATTAAGAACCATTTATTTCATAAGGACCATTGCATGTTTTAGTTTTACCTCATGTTCCCTGTATTTTGTCTGTTTCCCCAGATCCTTTTTTTCTTCATATTTATCTGGTTTGGTTTCCCTGTTCCATGTCAGAGATTTTCCAAGAATATCTGTTGCACCATGAATCTATATTCCTGTCTTAGCCTGAGACACTATAAGAAGTTGATTTGAGCCTTTGTGATTTTGTGTTCATGAGTGTGTGTTTGGGGGAGGGAGTTTGTATTTGTTGAACTGGGAGCTTCTCTGAAAGGTGTTTAGATCTGTCCAATATCTGTATGTTTAGGTTATTCCCTAGACCAAAATACTTGACTCTTACACTCTGAAAATAAGCTCTGTTCTGGAGATAAAAGGAGATAGATATCTTGGTGTCATGATTTTGGCTGCCAGGAAGCTAAAGAAGTGATCAAAGGAAGGGGGTTAGGGAATCTCATCATTCCCTACGTGCAGTTTTCCTGTATTCAGTTTGATGTCTCACTCTCAGCTATCTGATTGCTAAGCGGTAACTGATTACCTCTTTTCCTGAAGTTTTCTGGAGTTTTGCCTACTCACTGCTATCTTTGCCAGTAGCACTTCTATTTCTTCTTTTCTTTGATCTCAAATTCAGCTAACTCCTATCTATTCTGTCTTCATTTTCCAAAATTTTGCTGATAAGCCTTATCAATTATGGCCTCTACCCCCTTCCTCTTTGTTCATGTGTGTGTGTGTGTGCGCACGTGCTTTCTTTAAAAAAGTCTTTACTGTCATTCTAAATGGGTTTGGGTGAAGATGGTGATAACTATGTACATTTTAACTTATGATGTTCCATCAACCCTTTCTTAACTTCTGTTTTAGGTAGTGGTCAAGTCAGATGTATGTCTGATGATGCAGTTAGGAGGTATGTAACCATGGTCCAGGAAAAATTCATTGTGTGGCAAATGGGTGGACTCACGGGTGATGACACAGTCCCTTCTGCAGCCTAAACGTCTGAACATTTGAGAACCTGGGGATCTGGCCCCTCTGACCTGCAGTTTCCTTTCACCAAGGACAGTAGACTTTAGAGGAACTTCTTAAGGAACAGGCAATGCATTGAGATCAGTCTCCACTTATTTGCACTCTTGATTTAGTGCATATTGTTGCATTGCTAGTTTGAAGTCTGGGTAGCCAACCAGGAGGAAAGCAACCTAAAAGTGAGTCTCCATTATCCCTCAGCTTTTTTAGCTCTGACATAACTTAATTTTCCATCCTTAGAAAGAATTGGCTGTTATGTTTTTACCCCTTTCTGCCTTGATATGTCTTGTTCTAAAAGTTCTAATATTTATCACATTTATTAGTGTCTTTCTTCCATCCACTAGAGTGTAAACTCCTTGAGGGCAGGACTGAATGTGACATGATTGGCACATGATAGATGCTCAATATTGATTTGTTGTTGAATGAATGAATTCAGAGATCAGTGATATGTCATGTGAAGTACATAAATTTACTTCAGTTGTTCTAGTCTCCTGAAATGACTTAATCAATATTAGATGGTTCTTATTAGAAAAGCAAGTAATCCCTAAGGATTAAACAGCTTTCTTTGATTCCTTTCTTTAAGAATTAAAGTTTCCATTACTGTCTTTTCAGCAGGCTGTTGTTACTAATCTGTGCTGATTTATTTGATTCTGCTTAGTGCTACAGTTGGTTATCCATTTGCTTGTATAAGATTATAAGCTACCTGAAGGCAGGAGGTTGTACTAATTGTCTATGCCTTGCATATATAGTGCAGAAATTTGCCCTTTGCTCTGAATATCTTTAGTATTGGGAATTGATCAACTGAAATTTTAACTTATTGAACAGATGTTTTAAAAAGAAAATCTTTACCCAAGGATATATATCATTGATTCCAGAGAGAGAGAGGAAGACAGAAGGAGAGAAATGTCAATGTGAAACATCAATTGCTTGCCTCCCACACATGCCCTGATTGGTATGCCTCCCATACACAACCTAGGCTGTTCTCTGAAAGGGAATCCATTCTGTGACCTTCTGGTGCTCAGGATGACACTCCAACCAACTGAACCACACTGGCCAGGGCTGAACAAACTCCTGTATTCTTCTACTGCACTCTATTCTTAACCTTAACTTCCACAAAAACATGTCAAAGGGCCCAAATTAAAAGTGTTAGGACATGTCAATAATATAATAATATGCCCCATAAAAACTAATAGATGGCCCCTATCAAAGCAGTCAATAATTTGAATAATTTTAGGATCCTTATCTTGATACATATTCTCAGATCTACACAGAATTAATTTATATTTATTTTAGGACGATGTCATGGAGAAACCCAATTGTGTAAAGATATTGGTGATGATTCCTGAAAAATGCAGAATGACAAAGAGAATGTAGTGACTCTAGAGTAAAGTGCCTGGAATGAGATGACTGATTATCTGCAATGATCAGTCTGTATGTACAAAAACTCAGTCAAATAAGCAGCATGATTCAATGCTCAGGATAATTAGCCTACTCCATGAAGCGTAAACACAGGGTGTAGTGGCTTGGACAGATGTTTCTGGAAAAATGTAATTATGGTTTTTCAAACATTTAGAAAATGTATTTATTTTAATCAGTGTAATCATAATAGAAATGTGTGTAGGTGCTTAAAATAATATAAATGCCACCTATATAATACAAGTCACTGAGCAGTGAAAATATTTTTCCAAACTGCAAATAGGATAGCAGTTATATTTTATGTTGAAAATGTGGGTCACTTTTACATGATGAAACAATTTAATGGTGATAGCAAAAAAAATTAAACTTTAAATATAGGGTCTAAGGTTTAATTGGATTTCTGAAAATAGTTAATAGCACAATCTTTAAAGTATACACATGAATATATATGAATATGTGTGTGTGTGTGTGTGTGTGTGTGTGTGTGAATTTTGCATCAGGGTATGAGCTGTTCCAAAAAAGAATGAAACAGGAACAAATATTAGTATTATGAGGATAATTCATCAATTGAATATTTAAATTTAAAGACTCCTGGAAGTTGTAGCAGTTGAATATTTATAATGACCCAGGTCAAGACTCTGCAGGGAAGTAAGCCATTGGGCTAGGAGTAGATCAAGTGAGAATACAAGGCTGCCATGGACTTCAGACCTTGAATGTCATTCAGGTGCTAGATTCAGCACTTGTGCTCTCAACTCTGAAACTGTCCCCCTCTCTCAAGTCTGTGTTTTCCCTTGTACCGACCATAGCTTGCTTGTTAACTGGTACACACCTCCCAGATCCTCACTTCACTTCTTGTATTTGCTCACCCCAATTATGTTTTCAACTCTAGCTTGGTTATTTGACCTAAATCATGATTGCTTGCTTTATGGTGAGTTTACATTGGATTATACTTGAAGCTCCTGAAATCTTTAGGGACTCAAGAGGACAGATCTAATTTCTTCACTGGGTGGCCAAAAGATTGCAAAAATTTTTATTTTTGTCATTGAGGATAAAAGGATAATTTGAGTAAATACAAAATAAGGAGAGAGTTGTATTCTCTGGAGGAAATTTAGGCAATTCAAATGCAAAAAATTTTGAGTTATTTTAATTCTCAATTATATAGAATAATTTTTTTTATTTCTTCTAGGACTCTGACTCTTGAGCTGTGAAAATTGATGTAAAATAAGATTGTTTTATAACTCTCAGTTCCCTACCAGTGAAAATCAACAAAATATTCTGCCTTCATCTCCCCTGACATGTCCCAGGATTGGCATTCTTTCTTGCTTTTAATAATACCTCACTTTCTTAATCTTCTTTCCCTCTCCTCCCTATATCATTCAGGATCCTACTGTTCTCTAAATATAGTCATTAGCAATGGTCCCATTCCCCTTTATTTCTCCCCAGTTTATTGTCCTTCACTCATCTTCTCTAGTCCTTTATCTTCTACCATCATCCCACTAGCGGGGGCTCAAATTTACATTTCTGTCTTTTCCAAAGTTCCAGACACCCATTTCCACTGCCTGTTTAGAGAGAGAAAGGGAGGGAGAAAAAGAGGGAGAGAAACATCAATGTGTGGTTGTCTCTTGTGCCCCCTTCCAGAGACCTGGGCCACAACCCAGGCAAGTGTCCTGACTGGAAATCGAACCGGCGACCCTTTGAATTGCAGGCCAGCACTCAATCCACTGAGCCACACCAGCCAGGGCTATTTTAATAGGATTCCTGCTACCTTTCTTTTACCTTTCTAATTTACACTCTTTAGAGCTACCACATAACTCTTTATGCACAGGCCTGACCAAGTGCTTTATTCAGTCATATCCAAAGCAGTCAAGGCATTCTTTAAAACCAAGCCTTCTGTAAGTCCAATAAAACTTCATGATCAGAAACAAGGTTAAAATCTCCTCAAGACCTTTAATATTTATAAAGGAGATTTTAAATTGTGATAATTAAGACACTATCAATCATGAAGTATAATCCTGCAACGGTTTTGTTCTCTTTTACTAAAAAAATAAAAATAGAAAAACAAAGCCCTTCAACTGCCTGTAAGTTCATAGAATAGCAGTTATGAAAACAACACATGATCTTCTACAATCAAATTCTCATGGTAGACATTTAAAGAAGTATACAACTATTCTGTACAGAAGTTATCAGGAGAAACTTCACTGAAAAGTCAACAATGGAAATGAATCTAGAAAATTGTATTGCCTACCTAATAGAAGGATAGGCATTCCAAATGGGAGTTCATAGATAAGTTCTAAACCTAGAATAAGCATACTTGGTGTGCTTTGGGGAGAGAAGAAAGCATTAAGGGGAATTTTTTAAAAATTGTTTTATTGTTGTTCAAGTAAAGTTGTCTGCATTTTCCCTACCACTCCCCCTTACCCCAGCCATCCCTACCTCCTTCCCCTGATTCCATCCCCACTTGGTTTTGCCTATGTGTCCTTTACAGATGTTCCTGAAAATCCTTCACCCCTTTCCCCCCATTATCCCTCCTACCTCCCCTCTGGTTACTGTCAAATTGTTCTTAATTTCAATGTCTCTGATTATATTTTGCTTGCTTGTTTGTTTTGTTGATTAGGTTCCACTTAAAGGTGAGATCATATGGTATTTGTCTTTCACTGCCTGGCTTATTTTTGACCAAAGCTAAAGATCTGGATTTAGGACTTATTTCTAGTAAGGTTTTATAGGGTTGGATAAGCAAGATGAGGTCAGATAACAGGCAATCTCCAATGCTGGGCTGAGGATTTGCACTTGATTGGGAAGGCTACAATAAAGAATATGAATTTTTAAACAAGTAAATGGCATCATATTAAAAATTTTGTAAAAACTTCTTTGGTGTATCAGAATTTATTGTATAGTTTTATGTATCAGAAAGTTTACTGCTGAAAATTTGTTGGAGGTTGTTAATCTGTATGAAGATAAATACCTCATTTGAAGGAATGACAATGTAGGGATAATTACTAGAGATCATAAAGGAAACTTGGAAAATGTGGTGGGAGAGAATGGAGCTGCACAGAGAAAGCTTATTCAGGTGGGAGTGTGCCTTAGTTCCATTTTTAGACTTGGACTTAAAGCTGGATGTTCTGGTAAAAATGTCCTGTTGGCATTCTATTTCCTGGAAATAAATACAGACCCAATGTTTGATTGAAAATTTAGTGTGGAGATGCAAAATTTGTGTGGATTAAGGTAGAAATGAATATTTAAGCATTACTTGGAAGTGGATACATGCCTAAGAATGAATAGAGAAAATAGCTGAAGTTGAGCTATTTTCCTATGAATCAAGCCTTTTGGGTTAATATTCAAAATTTATAATGAACTTATACAACTCAACACCAGGAAACAAACAAAAAATCCATTAAAAATAGGCAAAGTATCTGAATAGAAACTTCTTCAAAGAGGACACATAGATGACCAATGAGCATATGAAAAGATGCTCAACATCACTAATCATCAGAGAAATGCAAATTAAAACCACATTGAGATATCATTTCACACATGCCAGAATGGCCATCATCAATAAATCAACAAACCAGTGTTGGCAAGGAGGTGAGAAAACAAAACCCTTGTGCACTGTTGGCGGGAATGCAGACTGGTGCAGCCACTGTGCAAAACAGTATGGAATTTCCTCAGAAAACTGAAAAGGGAACTGTCTTATGATCCATCAATTCCTCTTCTGGGTATACAGGGTAGGGCAACAGTAGGTTTACAGTTGTTCAAATGGAAAACAATACAATAATCAATAAATAACAGCGTAAGGATAAACTGGGTTTTGCTTACTCATAACCATAAACCTACTTTTTTGCCCTGTATATCTGAAGAAATTCAAAACACTAATTTGAAAGAATATATGCATCTCTATGTTCATCACAGCATTATTTATAGTAGCCATGCTCTGGAAGCAATCCAAATGCCTACCAGTGGGTGAGTGGACAGAAGAGCTATGATGCATATATACAACAGAATATCACCTGGCTGTAAAAAGAACAAAATCTTACCATTTGTGGCAGCATGGGTAGAACCAGAGGGTATTATACTAAGTGAAATAAGTCAGTCAGAGAAAGACAAGTACCATATGATCTCACTTCTATGTGGAAGACAAAGAACACTGTATGCAAACAAAAGCAGAAACAGACTCATAGATACAGAGAACAGACTGATGGTCGCCAGAGGAAAGGAGGTTGGGGGACTGGGTTAAAAAGGTGAAGGGATTGAGAAGTACAGATATATTGAGAAATTACAAAGTAGTCATGGGGATTTAAAGTACAGCAAGAGAAACATAGTCAATAATATTATAACTATGTATGGCTCCAGTTATATACTGGAAATATAAGGGAGAACACTTTGTAAAGTATATGTTTGTCTAACCACTCTACTATATACCTACCTGAAACTAATAAAATACTACTGAATGTAAAAAGTAAAAAGTTGAAAACAAAGGAAAAAAGAAAAAAAGTGAGCCCATTTGAGTTACACTTAGTGATTTCATTCCATCTGGATGGTAATAGGAGGTTAATGTGATAATTTACTGAGACAGAGCCTGTTCTGTTAGTTTAATGCTATACTAAATCAGGAAGTATAACCTTATCCATGAATCCCTTGCTACTCTTTGGATCTTTAGAATGCCCTCATTCCTCTTTTGGGCAATGTGGAGTATGAAAGGAAGAGGGGAGAATGGTAGGTGACAACCATATTTCGTTCTTCTCCCCCACCTTATTCCCATATTCTGTTCTCATTGGATGAGGAATGAATTTTTATTGTATTCATATGTCAAGATCTGAGGTTTCAGTGTGCTGGGGTGGTATATGACTTCAGTGGACAAACACCATCTTTTGCTTTTGTTTTTGGTTTTCTAATCTGATAACTGAAGATAATAGCCTGGCTTCTGCTTCATAGGGACATAGTGAGGATGAAAGAGAAAAACTCAGGAAGGCTCAGGGGGTGGATGTCTGTGGATATTTCACAGTAAACTCAACCAGCTTATTGTCTTTAGCTCCAGTAAAAATAGCCTACTGGGGATAAGTTCAAAGTCTATGGAATCTATTGTCAATACAACATGATTCTTCATGCTGCAAAGGAATATGCTTTTGGAAGTCTTTAGAACTTAGATATTTTGTGGCTGTGGTGA
>PVIA01006578.1:34330-95481 GCA_004024845.1 Tonatia bakeri | reverse complement strand
GGGCTTGCCACGGAAAGGCCTTCTCCCAGTGAACACCAGACCAGCAAAGAGGCAGGAGGCAGAAAGAAGCTGGAGGAGGCTCCCCGCCCCCACCCCCGCTGTGTTTGCCTCCAGGATCTGAGCCATCCCTGTTTTTAAAAACTACCGAGAAAGATTTCACAACTTCTAGCAACTGCCACCTCTTCCAGCGAGCACCTCACCCCTCAGAGGAGACGGACGCTCAGCTGTTACAGAGGAGACGGACGCTCAGCTGTTACAGAGGAGAGACGGCAGCCCCATTGGGCCGGCCTGAACGGGAACTCCGCAGTGATCACTGCTCCAGAGGACGGCAGCCAACGGCAGGAGTTGAGGGGTCTCTTCTTGGTGCCCCGGTGGCGTGGGTGGGCTTTTGTTGCCACAGAGGATATGGCCCCCGAAGGATGTTGTAAGCCACAGAGGGCACCAAGATAAGGAGCAAAGATGATTGAAAGGCCTACTAGGAAGCAGTTTTGTTCCACCTGAGGAGGAGAACAGGCCAAAAGGCCACTTTCCCTTGTGTTTGTATGAAGAGTTTAAGAGGGGGCCTCGGTTCTCTGGTTCTGTGTGTCAGAAGCAGGCTACACACAAAGAAGTAAGCTGCAGGCTGGGCACAAGTCCTCACTGTTGGACAAGGAAGCAGCTTCTTGGTCCTAACGAGGGAACACATGTCATAGAGAGGGGCCCCTTCTCAGAGCAGCCCGCCTCCTGCCTCCGTGTCCGGCCCTTATCTGGCCAGGGCTCCTGTGGCCTAAGTGCCGGCTGACAGTCGGCTCCGGTCACCTCCTTCTCCCGAGCTGCTCCGCCTGCAGTCTGAGCAGCGGCCTGACTCACTGGTGGTCTGCTGAACTAATTGAGGGTCTGCTGAACTAATTGAGCCTCGAGTGTCGCTGCTGCTTGCCACACCCCGTCCTGGCTCCGGGCTGTTTCCCTCACTTCCCAGTTTTCACTGTCTCGGTGAAGTCTCTGGTGCATGTGAGGCTGGGGCAGCCTCCCTGAGAGGGACCTTCTAGAAGAGAAGGCAAAGACACTGTGTGGCTTCTAAGGGGTACCCCAGGCTGCTGACGGAAGCCCTTGCTGGCGCACTGGTGACACCCCGTCAGTGCTGCAGAAACCACTCACCCCTAGGAGGGGTGACTGCCACTGCCACGCTGAGGACTCGGGCACTCCAGGCCCGCATCCGGGGTCCTCGTCTCTCCGCAGCCACTATTCTCATCCTCAGAGCCCTTCATACCCCTGAAGGCGGCCAGTGCAGCTCAACTACTCCTCTGGAATTCACTCATTTGGTAACTTTATTCACGAGCTTGTTTTCAAATTTTGAACGAGCGGTTTTAAAGCCTTCAACCTGGATGAGCATTTTGTTGGCTGGAAAGCAGAGATGTTGCCCGAGGTTTGGAAATCCCAAGGTCTGGAAGGCCAGGGTCGAAAAGACAGGTGCAGACAGGAAGGGACCCCAAGATCGGGGCCCCACACAGACAGGGCGTCCTCACTGCACTGTGCCAGAGGCTCCGTGGAGCCGGTGTTTCTCCAGAGTTGGAAAGATAGTGCAGTACAGGCCAGCACAATGTAATGCCACACTGTAATTCTTCTGTGGTGTGGAAAACAAGCGCTACTCTTAGCAGTGATGTGTAAACTTCTCACACACACTCCTTAAGATTAAGCTTGAGGAAACTGTCTTTTCCACGTGGTAGGAGCCACAGGAAGAAAGTCGCTATGAGCCAGAGTCGGACACCATGGGATTGTACGCTTTTGTGATAATGCTTTAAAAACAGAACACGCGAGGCCTAGTTAAGACTTTGTTTTAACTAGACCTAAACCCAAATTTATTGCCTCTCAGTTTGGTGACCTCCACTGCACCCTGGATGTCATTTTTCCAAGGGTGGCCCCAAAGCGACCAGCAGGCCCTGGTCGGAGTGGCCACAGGGGCTCACTCCCACAGCCTTGTATTTTCCGCACAACCAATCTGACAGCTGAGGCTCTGGACTATGGAAAAACAACAACTGCTTTGGCATTTTAAAAAAACCCACTTCCGGCCCCAAAAGACCTCCAAGCATACAAGAGAGAGAAGTGGCTGCAGCCCCAGGAATTCTGACTCCTGACATCTGTGCCCGGGGGATAATTCCCTAAAGGGACGAGGGCTGAGGGTTTTAAAGTCAACAGTGCCTGAGCAGGACTCCTGTCTTGGAGGATGACTCAGAAGGAAAGTCACAGCTGGGCGACTGGGAAGGAGGCCAGAGGCTCTGCTTAGTCACCCGGAGGCCACATCTGAGGGCATCTGTACGTCGGTGGGCTACACTGTGCAAACCCCAATCAATCCCACAGTTCCTGCTCAAGCCCTTGAGATTTCCAGACGCAGGTAGTGCCTGAAAGGGGCAGATGTGGGTACTTTTCTCCAGGAAACCCTATACCCTGAAGCTATTTTAATTACCGCCCTAACTTCTTTGCCAAACACTTGATGTAAATGTGAGAGCAGTGCTTCCTGTGGGCTCTGAGGCTCGAGAACTCCCCCGTATCTCCCAGCAAGCCCTCGGGTTGACAGAGCAGTCCCCGTGGAGGAGATGGGATACAGGGAAACCTCCTCATGGTCCGTCCTGGCTGCCAACGGGTCCAGAGGGACTGCTTTGCTCCCTGAAGCATCACAGGATACTGATTAGCCAGAGCTCATTTTGCAGGCTTGTTCCCACCAAGTGTTTGCACTTACCCACTTACCATGGCAAAGCCCGAGAGGAGGGCGGAGGTTCGGCTGGAGGCTTTCAGTTTGGCCCTGCTCAGGTAGAGCTTCCTCCAGGAGAGGGCCTGCACGGAGTGGTGGTTGGAGGTGACCAGTTCCAGGTAGCTGCGGCGGACCCAGTCCCGGTAATCCATGCCCTTGTGGGCAGACTCTGAGCAGACAGGAGTGGAGGGGTCCACAGGCACGCTGAGCTCAGCACTCATGACAGCGGCCAGGCTGGGGGGCAGGGCAGGAACACAGTCAGGCATCCCAAACGGTTCCAGGGCCTGGAAAATTCAGAATCCAAGCCCAGTTCATCTTCTCTGGGGCCCACTGTATGCACCTTACCCTACAGTTGTGGGGGCCAGGGGTGTGTGCGTGGGGGGCCTGCTCTGCAACGCAGTCGCCACACTGAAACATGGGGACCATCTAGGACCAGAGGGCCGGGAGTGCATTTCCGAGAACCGCCACAGTATCCAACACTGTTCCTCTGCAAAGCAGGAATTCGGCCTCCCATCCTGAGCTTAGGCTGAATGGAATTCCAAGGTGGGCCAAGAGCACCTAAGGCGATCCTCCCATTTGTACTTATCACCAGGAACTAGTGAGCTGTAGCATTTAGAAAGATCCTAGGACCTCAAGTTACCAAGTCTGGATTTGACCCTGACTGTGTGAGGCTGGGTACACCTGACCTTGGCGACCTCACTCATCTTCAAATGAGGACATCCCCACCCCACAGGGCTCTTAAACAAGTAATGGACTCGAACTGTTTTTCAATGTTCAAGAGTCAACAGTGAAATATACCTTTCCAAGCAGCTGCTAGTTTCTCAAACCCAACTTAAATTTTAATCAGCATGGTTCGCCCTAAAAAATACTTGGTTATAAACCTAAAGTACAGCCATATCCAGGCTGAGATGGAAAGATTTAGCAAAATGAAAAATTAGTCCTGGTGGCGTGGCTCAGTGGACTGAGCACTGGCCTGCAAACGGAGATATCGCCAGTTTGATCCCCGGTCAGGGCGCACGCCTGGGCTGTGCGCCAGGTCCCCAGATGGGGGCGTGCAAGAGGCAGCCGACTGATGTATCTCACACATTGCTGTTTCTCTCCCTCTCTTTCTCCCTCCTTTCCCTTCTCTTTAAAAGTAAATAAATAAAATCTTAAAAAAAAATTAAATCCACCAACTGACATGAGAATGTTTATGAAGAGTGGAGACTGGAGACCCCTGGAGTTATCCCAGGGGGTCATCTGGTGTGACAATAACACATAATGAGGGCCACAAAGACTGACATGTTCAGATTTGAGAATCTGAACCCGAATGCCCCCTAATGCAGACAGGGACTGGTGGTCTCCTGTGGCCCCGGGGCCGGCTGTGCAGCTGCACACGGGGATCAGCTCTAATTAATCTGCAGGGCAAGTTTCAAGGGTACAGGCACCTCACAGCTCCGCTGGCATTGGACATGAACTTGTGCATTTAGGCCCCAAAAAGGCCCCATGAAAAGCCTACTTAAAGTTCTTACAAACAGACCAAGGAGCGTGGCTGGGGATGGGTGGGTGGGGTCAGGGGTGTTCACCAGGGCCAGCAGCTGAGAAAGTGCCCCACACCTGATCCATCCGTGTCAATCTCTAAAACAGTTCTATAGGAAGGTCCTGGAAGTCAAAGGGGCTCTGTTCGGTGTGCTTTCCTCTTTGTCCACTGCCAGGCTGTGGAGACACAGCTTTTACTGGCCAACAGGACCCCGGGGGAACAGTTCTGTGCTCTCCCATTTCTGCTAAGGATGTCAATTACTAGGTCAGCCTTGGTCACCATCCCCTTGCCCAAGTCCCCTTGCCCAAGTCTGCACTCAGCGGCACTGCTTTCTTAATCACTGGCAGGTCCCTTCCCTGGGGGAGAATTCAGAGTAATGCTGCTCACCAACCAAGCCCTTGGTTAGTTCCAAATAATTTAGAATGGCATCATTTGGAAATGTACTTTTTCTTTTTTCTGTATGTAACAGAAGTGGGCCTACAGGTATGACAAAGACAATGTACTGCATGTGGAGGGCTGAAGGCAAAACCTTTGCCCCCTCAGAGCACCTGTCTCTCCATCCAACATCCTGCATCGAGGAGATACTTAGTGGGCCCTAAACTAAGACAGCACTTGGTATCTAGGCATCAAAGATGAAAAAGGTGAGGACTCTGTGAGCTCATGTGCCCACTGTGGCAGCGAGATAAGGGGGTGATTCTCATCCAACGAGCTAAATGCTTTAGTGGAGGGGGTGTGAGGGCTGAGGGAGCAGAGGAGGTGCTGGCTGCCTCAGCTTTGGGCAGGGAGGTCGCTTGTAGGGAGCAAAGATAGGGGACAAGGACATAGGTAGTGAAGGCAATATGGCAAAAAAGGAAACTCCCTCAGAGATAAGATGCTCCCCAGTGAGAGGGTTCTGAGAGGCAGGGGACATGGCAGGAAGGCTGGCTGCAGAGAGGGTCACGGAAATGGGGGGTGGGGAGCATGGAATACAGGGACTGCGGGATTCCAGCGCAGCCCAGGCAGTGTGACTGTGCTGGACTTTTCTGGCAGTGCATGGTGTGAGTCAGGGAAGGAGTTAAGGAGAGGGGAACAATCTGGGGCCAGCCTAGTGTGTATGCCCAGTGAAATGGCAGGAAGGCCTGGTGGCCTCCCAAAAGAAAGGCAAGCATGTGGTGAAGGAGAGGAAAGGCCTGGGGCCATCATTGAGCAGGGGGCTGGGCTCAAGTTCAGAAGTGGAGATGGAGAGTTTTCAGGGCAGTGAGGTCTGCCGGTGACCTCCTGGGAGTGTCCAGGGCAGTCCCAGAAGCTCCGTAAACATCCTCAGAATGGCAGGGATAGGAAGGAAGGAGGGCTGTCTGTCTGCTTGGAGCCTGGGTCCTGAAGATAGAAAAGCCACTTCCTGAAGAGGGAGCAGCCTAGACCTGATTCAAATTCACCCTATCCCTGCCAGTCCAACCGCCCTCCCTAGTGCCAGGCGTTCCCTGGCCGAGGAGGGGCAGAGTCTGGTTCTCACACTCAACTCAGGATGCGGGTAGGGAGGGGCAAGATGGAGCCCAGCAGTTCAGTCAGGTGGCAGAGGCTCCAAAGGATGCTCTCCTGGCGAAATATGGAAGGGTTTTCGTTTGTTTCTATATACGGGAAGTCAGAGAAAGGAGATCTGGTACACTAACAGGGACTCCCTCCGCATTAGTTACTCTCCTTGGCAGGCCTACTTGAAACATACAGGGGGTGGGTTTGGCTGTCTTAACTTCGTTTAAGCATCTGGGGCGTGAGCAATGGCGAGTGTCCCACAGAAACGTCTGTTTCTCATTCTCTCTTTGTCATACCCGTGGCGGGTGGGGGCCCAGCAGCCCCGACAGGGGTCTCCCAGAGGCATCCATCTGCATCTCCGTTCCTCCCCCAGCGAAGTCCCAGCGGCCGCAGGACCCCGACTCAGCCCACGCCCCCAACCTCCCAGTCCTCCCGGCGCCGCACCCCGCCCGAGGATCTAGTGGGGTTGGGGCACCTGGCCGCGTCCCCCCACCCCGGCCCCGCATCCTACAGCCGCCCCATTCTGAGCCTGCCCAAGGGAAAGCGCATCCCCTCGCCAGCTGAGTCTCCTGGTGCAATTTGGGTTCAGCCGTTGAGGCAGGGACCCAGCTGTCTCCTCCGGACCCCCAGCGACGCGCACTCACCGAGCTGCTCTGCCCATCCGGCCCTCTCAGCTCCAGCGGCTACAGAGCTGGCCGGCGTCCTGGCCAGGGCGCAGAGCGCATATACCTCTCTTCTTCCGCTGGTCCGCGGAGTACCCCTTGGCCCCGCCTCCACCAGCTGCCCCGTCCAGTAGGCAGGCCCCAGCCGCTGCCAAGGCAACGGCGCGCTACCGTCACGTGACCCGCCTGTGGGGCGCTGCAGGCCACGTGACCCGGTGGGCCGGGAGGGGCGGTGCTTGCGGCCCTACTTGGGGGTCCGGGGACCCCCTACCTATGGCCGTGATCCCTCCTAGGTGCAAAAACCCTCAAAAGGTGCGCATCTCTCCTGTCCCCGGGTGCGCCTCAGGAAGCACGGGACAGATACTGGCGCAGTGGCTGCCAGATGAGCCGGAAGCCCGGGCATCTCATTCTCTCGCTCCTGGCCGGCCGCGCGGCAGTCCTAGGCCCTGTAACGGGAACTATGAAGCTGCGCTGTCTTACCCTAGGTCTGGGAGGCAAGTCTGGGAAAGGGTAGGCCTTGCCCGACCCGAGGTGTGAGGGTCTAAGACCAGAACGGGGTTTTTAGGGTGAGTTCCGGAAGATGCCCAGGACCGATCCTTGGCCGTGAGGAGGGGTGAAGAAAGACCAAAAGTGCGCATCCTGCAGAGAGAGGGAACAGGGATCCCATTATCTGACTACAAGGCGGGTGGGGTGAGGTGGGGAACGTGGGGAAACGGTGGAAAGCAGACTCTTTGGGAAGGGCCGAGGCTGCCACGCGCGAATTTAGGCGGACTGTGACACTGCGCAGATCGCTAGCTGGAACTGTCGAGTGGTCACCCAAAGCACGCTCCCCTCTCCCAGGCCCTTTGAAATCCGCGGGGACCTAACCTGGGTAGCGCAGGCTCGGAATTCCAACCCTGGTGAAGGCGCGCAGAGAGCTGGCACCTGGGGTGAACGTGTCTCTTCGGTGCCCCTGCGCCTTCCATCCGCTGCTGCAGGGAACCTCTCGCCCGCAACGGTAAACTCCGCGGTGTTATAACTGAGATATTCGAACAAGAACGTTCTTTTCAGGAAGTGCACACGCATGATTCACTACGAGGCGAGACCAGACGGCCC
Source organism: Tonatia bakeri (assembly GCA_004024845.1). Classification (NCBI taxonomy): domain Eukaryota; kingdom Metazoa; phylum Chordata; class Mammalia; order Chiroptera; family Phyllostomidae; genus Tonatia; species Tonatia bakeri. The sequence continues at coordinate 87,968 of PVIA01006578.1, read as the reverse complement.
CTCAGAGTCTTTCCTGCATGCCCTACATAGGATTTTTCCACCTATCACACTGCACTGCACCGTGACACATTTCTCCAGAAATGATGCCTTTCGATTCAGGAGGACACTTACAAAGCAGACTAAGCCAGTGCCCCTCTGGTTACTGCCCTAACAAAAGTTATAGGAGAATCTGGGGTCTGATTACTGCCCCGCCTCTGTGGCTACAGGAAAGGGGTCATCTGAGTTTCAGAGGGCAAAATCCTCAGAAAGCAACCCAGCCACACTGTGGCTTTCACTCCTCAAAGCCCTTCATTAGATGACCTGAAAAACAAGAAGGAAAACGTAAACTACAGTAGTTGTGTCACAGACGAGAATTCTTCCACCAATGAAGTCATTTGCCTGATGAGTTCTTGGCCTTGCAGAGTCCTGTGCTAGTGGGCCCCCCGCCCCAAGTACATTTGTCCAGCATGCCCGAGCAGAAGTCACACGTGTAGTAGTTACCAGTGCCTTTCAGGGCTAGTTCCCACTGCAGAGAAACTGCTTCCCCCCGCCCCCAGCAGATTCAGGAAGGTGCCGGTGCCATGTTGGGAGAGATGGACCGATGACAGTGCTAAGGGTTGGAGGCGCCCAGGTAGTTGAGTGAGAGCTGCATGACCGGTTAGGAGGTTCAAAGGAAGGTCCACAAGTGCCAGTCCCCCAGCATACGCCTGCACTACAGTTTGGGCTGTTATTTTCCTAGTTGGTTGACCTTGGCAAGTGGCTTGCTACCCCACGCTTGAAAAAGACCAGTTCCTTGAGGCATTCCCCCGGGGTCAACCACCCGCTAGTCTTTCTCATGCGCAGATGCCCTCCCTTCAGTGAAGACTGTGGTCCCTGCTTTCCTCTCCACCCCAGATCTCAGCATCCAGCGTGGCCACACCACACCGCTGGTGTGAACAACATATTCAGTCCCCTGACACATCAGGTGTTCCCTCAGCCATTCACTCTTATGGCCTAGCCCTCATCCTTACCCTCTGTGAAATCAACTCAAATACTCTGCTTTCTGACCCTTTCTCACTTAGTTCTCAGCCCACTGCCTCTCTTCCTGCACCCTGCTGAGACCCACCTTTCCCCCTCTCAGCCTCCTTTCATCTTCAGCCCCACCCCTTCTTGCCTCCATCTTCCCCACTTCAGGCCAAATTTCAGAAGAGAGCTGTCATCACCACTTCCTTCTTTGCTGTGGTCCACTGACCCTGTGTTCCTATATCAGAAGAGATTTCCGCCCTGGCCTTTCCTGTCATTTCTCCCTCTACCTGGAGACACTTTTCTTTTGCTCTGGTGACCCCACCTGACTCTTTTTCCCCCCTGTGCAGGGTCCACTGCTGTCTGTCACCTAAACGTGGGTATTTCTCAGGTCGTCTAGGTCCCCCTATGTATACCCCTTCCTGATTGGTCTTGCCCACTTCCCTTGTCTCAGGAGCCTGGTGACTCCCAAATCATCACCTCCAGCCCCGACCTTTTCCCAGCCTGACAAGAGGTGCCCCAAACTTTACCATGTCCACAGCTGAATTCCTCCTTACCTCCTGGGACACCTGTCTCAGGGACTATTTTGTCATCCATCCATCCAGCTGGTGACACTACTATAGATCTGGTGTCATCCCTGACTCCTCCCCATCCCATCAAGTGCTGTGAATTCTCCTGCCTGCATGTCTCTGGAATGTCCCCCATCCCTCCCTGTCCCCAGTGACCTCGATCCTAATTCAGGCCATCACCTCCACTCTGCATTATTGCAAGAGGCTTCCACCTGCCCCCTTCCAATCTGTTCTCCACACTGCAAGGTGAAAACCCCCTGGTGTCCCCCCACTCCACCCTCTACTCCCAGCCCTTGTTCCCCTGGGGCCTCGGACCCACTTGGCCCCTTCATGTGATTCAGAGGCAGAGCATCCGCTCCCTCCTCAGCTTGCTCTCTTCGTGGTCCTGTGCTCGGAGGCCTGCGTCACATGCCCGCATGGCACCGTGTGCTGCCTGCACTGGCCTTTCTTCTCTGACCAGATCTGGAGTTTCTTGAAGGTGAGGGCCGTGTCTTGCTTGCCATCATTCCCACTGCCTAGCAAAGTGCACTTAGGAATCCTTTTGGATTTAGTAGGTGTCCAGTAAACACTTGCTACATTCTACGGAACAAGAAAACTGAACTTGCCCTTACTGGTGCAGCTTGGTGCACTGGGCATTGTTCTGCAAACTGAAAGGTCACAGATTCAATTCCCAATCAGGGCACATGCCTGGGTTGTGGGCCAGGTCCCCAGATGGGGGCATGTGAGAGGCAACCAAATGATGTTTCTCCCTCCCTTCCCTTCTCTCTAAAAATGAATACACAGAATCTTTGAAAACAGAAAACTGAACACTGCCTGACAGGTTCTGCCCATCGCTAACTTCTATGGGTGTTGTCTTCACTGAGATGTTAATACATGGTCAGTGTAGCCCACTTCAGTGACGTACGCCTAACAGCAAACACCAATCAGCTTACAAAGAGGAGGGGAAAACACGACTTTTTCCAGTGACGACTCCAAAGGAAATATTTCCACGCAGCTCTCTTCCCATGCAGTCTGGAAACAGGATTTAGTTATATTCCTATTTCCCAAAGTCAACAATAGAACATCACTCCTCTAACTCAGTAATTTTTATTTTTTCCAAAAGATAAATGTTGGAGGCAGAGAAGTAAATTTAAAAAATGGTAATGATATTTAACGTGCTCCAAACCAGTTTCTCAGCGTATGGGCTGGGAGGGGGTCGTAGTGCAGTTTCCTCGGGTGCCTATTCAGAATGCACGGGCAGGGCCCTGGGTGGTGTGGCTCAGTGCACTGAACAGCGGCCTGTGAACCAAAGGTCATTGGTTCAATTCCCAGTCAGGGCCCATGCCTGGGTTAGGGGTCCCCAGTTGGGGGCATGTGAGAAGCAACTGATCAATGTTTCTCTCCCTCTCTTTCTCCCTTCCTCTCTAAAAGTAAATAAATAAAATCTTTAAAAGAAGTAACATGCTTGGGCAGGGAGTCTGGAGTTTCGGGCAGGCCCCTCGGCGGGCCCGGCCACACTGGGGACGTCACTGCAGCGGTCTCCGGCAAGCATAACTAACGTGCCTACCTCTACTCTTAGGTTCTTCGAGCCGCAGAAGCGGTTTTCCTGGTAAGAACGACTTACGCATTTCTGTCAGTCACTGGAATTTGTTACATCGTGTGACATTTACTGAGCATCTATTATGACCTAAGCACCATGCGGGCATAGGGGCACAGCAGAGAGCAGGACGGGCAGGGCAGGGCCTTGCTCTCGTGGAACTCAGAGCTGAGTCTGGGTGAGGGCGCCCATGGGACAGGGCGAGGAGGGTAAGTAAACAGGTGATGGAGAAAATGAAAAAAACGGCGGTGGCAGGAGGGTGGAGCGCTGAGGCCTGCTGGAAGAGGCAGAACAAGGGCAGAGATCCTGAGGCAGGGACAGCTTCAACAGTGGGGTCCTGGAAGCACGGCAGCAGGGCAGCAGGGTGTGAGGGAGGAGGCAGGGGTGGAGAGCAGAGCCTGACACAGAGAGGGGGGCGACAAGGTCTGGTTTCTGCTTTTAAAAGATCACTCTGCCTGCTGTGAGTTTTTTTTTTTTCTTTTGGTGGTGGTTGGGGGGGCGGGGGGCACATAAGTAGAAAAAGGCCACAGCATCCGCCCAAGCTAGAGACACTGGTGGTGTAGCCTGGGGGGAACGAGGAAGTACGAGGGGGCGGTCCCAGGACGTGGTCAAGGTGCGGGGAGGGTGAGGAAAACCGGAAACAAGGATGAGCTCCACTCCCAGCCCCGGGTGTTGAGCCTCTGGGTGGATGGCGGCACTTACTGAGTAGGAAGAAGGAAGAGCAATGTACTTAGGGGGTAAAAAGCTTTCTTTTCTTATACGAAGCGCAAGGTGCCCATGAGACACCCAAGGGGAGATGGCAGGTGGATATGTGTCCGAGACTCCAAATGGAGGCTGAAGCACGAACCCAGAAGGTGTCCTTGAGGGCGGCAGGTAAAGCCATGGGCTAGACAGAATCTTCTGGAACCAAAATTTGATGAATGACAGAAGACAGCCCTCTGGGTCACCCCAACATGTGGAGTATGGGTAGAGGGGCAAGGGAAAGACAGTACTGTCAAGAATGCGGAGAGGAGTTTGGAAAACTGCACAGACAGCCACCAAAGGCTGGAGTGGGCAAGATCAGGATCTCAGTGGAATGATGGGGAAGAAAACTTGGGAGGGACGAGAGAGAAGAGGTGGAAGTGAGCAGAGAACTCCTAGGGTGCGTTGCTGAGAAGGGAGGAGAGAAATGGTGGTAGCAGGAGGACACGAAGACAAAGGCTTCTGCTTTGTTTTCCCACCACAGGCGCCTCCAGAGATGCTGGCCAATGGGAGGGACATCGCGCCGGCCCAGGAGAGCGCGCAGAGCACGCTGGCTCCAGTGCAGGGGCTGGTGGATGGTGGTGGGGGCCTAAGGAGAGAGGACCCGTAAAAAATGCCTTTCAGAAAGTCAGATAGTTACTCTACTAGGGAAGATCTAGGAAGAGGTGGGGAGCACTACGTGACACCTGTGAACCTACATTCAAAGTGGGGTGAGCCGTCCGACGGCCCAGTTCTGCAGGTGAGACCCAGTACTCCTAGCACTGGGAACATGGCCATACTGTGCAACTCCTTGCTTCGGGAAACCGCCTGTCACTCCAGGATTGCTCATGCATGCTCATTCACTCTCCGAACACACACACACAACCGGTTCTCACTATTCACAGGAGTTATGTCACATGAAGTCGCTGCAGACACTGAAGCAGCGAGCACCAAACCACTGCTGATCAGGGAACAGAGGGCTGGGTTCCCATGAGCCTCTAGTCACATCAGCTGATCAACACATAGCCTTACTTTGTGTTTATGTTTAAAGACACCTTTGTCAATAATATATATTATTGCTGCGGTCCAGCTGCAGCTGGGTCAAGGGTCTCCTGAAGGTGGGTAAGGTGTCGGCGATGGGTAACAGATGACAACACGACTCAGAGGACGGGGAAGCTCTGTTCCGTTTATTGCAAGTACAAACAGGTTTTTATATTTTTATTTTCGGCAGTGATTAACATTTGTGATTAGGTGAAGCAGGAAGTTTTTTACCCAAATATCTGGTCATGCTAATCTAGTAACCTATTAAATGCAAACAATTAGAAATAGCTGTATGTAGAGTTTGAATGTCTTATTGTTTATTCAAGTTCTCAGAATGTGTCATGGGGCAAAAGGATACGCTCGATTGAGTAGAGGTCTCTGGTAATTGTTTCTACATGTTTGGTTTGTAATAGCTAACCAGCTTCTCTTATTTCTTTGCCTAATTCTAACTGATATATATTCCTATTCAAGGTAAAGGAGGGGCTGTTACTTCAACAACTTTTAGACATTCAGGGGCTATTTCACTAGAGGGGATTTTATTCCCTGATCAAGAAATTATTTTTTACAACTTCATTGGAATCATTCAAATCAATAAACCTAAAATATAGATATCTAACAATCCCACCACCTTTTGATCACCAAAACAAACATGTAAGGATAGATAGAGAGGAAATCTAGCCACAGTAGACCTTTTGACCTAAAAGGTGATAGACAGTTTTGTTAAATTTTATTAGGTACAGGCCATTCTTGACTTCCTCATATCTTATTCTATTTCTATTTGGATAATTTAGAGAGTTCTTTTTTGAAGCTGCTGCATGATAGGGGGAAATGTGGGCAAAATCCTTTGACAAGCTGGCGGAGTAGTGACCTGTTTTGTTCCTTAGTAAATAAACACCAGGGAGGTCTGTTTCGAGCTAACCTTTCCATGAAATTTAGACTATTATAAGGCACTTGGACTCCATCCTTATTGACCGTTCTAATGCCATGTTCATTATATGCCCCTGTATAAGGCAACGGGGGATCTGGAACCCTCTGGAGACTATTAGCTCCTCTTTGGGGATACCATAATTTACCGTTAATAATCCAATATGCTACCCAGGGGTATCCCTGGGCTGTGGGTAGGGGTCTATATAGTTTTTTCTTGTTTTCTTGGAAGACCCTTTGTAGCTGTGGGTAAGGAACAGACATGGGAGAATTTACCAACCATTCAGCCTGTTGTAGCTGATTTATTAATTCTTTTATGGGAACAATCGAGGATAATTTCTCACTCAGATTTATAAACACCTTGTTTATACAATTTGGGCATGATTCAATAGTCTGGGGGGAACTAGTTGTCCCTTCAGAATTTCCCTCAAAATCAATCATTGACTGGCTTCGAGCCTCTCTTTCCTCATGGCCTATTTCTATGTGAATATCAGAGCACAAAGCAAGACCATGAATAAATCAACAAGGAATTAAGAGCAATCCCAGGAAAATTACCTTCCCTCTTTGTATGCCACGTTCTCTTCCAGAAAGATGGATTCCTTGAATTCCCTCTTTCCATGTCCTGGACCTTGTCAGACAACATGGTTGGAAGAGGACGTGGCATATTATTAACACTGAGCTCACAGCCAACTGTGCTGTAACTCATGCTTGAAGGTTATCTAAGGCTCATTACAGCCTTCTCGTACTTAAACACGAGATGGCTGGCCCTGGCTGGGCGGCTTGGTTGTGGCATCAGCCTGTGCACCAAAGGCTGTGGGTCTGACTTCCGGTCAGGGTACATAGACCGTGGGTTCAGTCCTGGTTGGGGACTGTATGAGAGGCAATCAATGTTGTTTTCTCTCTCTCTACTCTTTAAAATCAATAAACATATCCTCAGGTGAGGATTTAAACACACACACACAGCCTGACGGACTGCTCAGTTGTTTGCATCGTCCTGCAAAGTGAAAGGTCACTGGTTCGATTCCTGGTCAGGGCACATGCCTGGGTTGCACGTCTAGTACCCCATAGGGGTGCATACAAGAAGCAACTGATCAATATTTCTCTCCCGTTCTCCCTCCCTTCCCCTCTGTCTAAAAATAAATAAATCTTTATAACACTAGCTGGAACTTCAGCACATTTTGGAGGCCATCTTATTTTACATATTTATTTTAAATGGCAGAAATTTACTTTTCATAGTTCTGGAGCTTGGAAGTCCAAGGTCAGGGTGCTGGCAGATTAGGTGTCTGGGGAGACTCATTTCCTGTGCACTCACACGGTGAAATTGGGGGCCATGTGAAACAGCAACCGCCAACAATTAGCAAAAAATGGAAAAAACCTGCCATTAAATGGGTAAGTTTGAGATGAAACAAGAAGGCAGAGCCTTGTTTAACCTCAACTGGCAACTCAAGTTTTTACTACTCTGTGCATGTCTGAAAATGACAGCAAAAGCCCAAGTATTAATTTTGGGATTACAAATAAATTTTAGTGAAGTAACAAACATGGCATTTGTGGAAAATGAGAATCAGTCATATTTAAAACTACATTTTATGATTATTATGTACACACACACACACACCCCCCAGAGGCGTATCAAAGGCGGGGCCTGCAGCCTACAGCCCTGGAAACCGCAGAGCAGCCCTGGGAGCCCCGTCCCACTAGGTGAGGCTGCGAGGCCCCTCCCCCCAAGCAGCATGGAGCTGTGCTGTAGGGAGGAGGGTGATGGATTCTGGAGTCACACTGAATGGGTTCAAAGGCCAGCTCTACCACTTATTTGCTGGGTGACCTGGGCAAGTTTCCAGAGCTGTTTATAAATCTTTTCTGGTAAATCTACACTGATCTCCAATGAAAGGGCAAACGGTATTCTAGTACAAATACCTAGGCACAGGGCTGCCACTAAATGCTTGTGCTCAGTAAATGTCTGGTGACGTACCGAGTGAATTCGGCCTAGTGTCCGGTGCGTAAGAACCCTCACACGAGGTTTGCTGAGACAACCAAGTTGCGTGCACCTTTGCTGTCTAACTCCTCCCGCCTGCAAGCTAATCAATAAGGACATTATTTCATGATTCCCCCCAATCGTGGCTTTTTTGTAGGGGGGACTGTCCTCTCAGTATCACCCACTGCCTTCTCACTGATGACATCTAATTGTTCCCTTTCCCAAGTAATACTCTAAAGAAGAAAGACTGAGTCACTCAATCTAAGGTACAGATGACCCCTTCAAAACTGTCAGAAACTGCTACTGGATGTTTCCTACCTAAGCACCATCTTCTGGTCCCTAGCAAAGGCATAAAACATAAACACCCCTATTTGTTTGACCTTCTGCCCACCTTCCCAACACGTGCCTCACTGAAGCTCTCGGCCAGGTGCAAAAGGCAGAGGCAGGAAGTGACTCCCCTGAGTTCCCCGCTCCCCGCTCCGAGCTCTGGCACGCTCCCCAGTCTCCAGGCAGAGACAACATCCGCGAGATCCAGGCTGGACTCAGCAAGCGCTGACACACACACTCTGCAGGGAGATGGGGGGCCAGCAAGTTGCAGACAGAGCAAAAGACAAAGCGCAAACCGACCAGCCAGTCCCCGACTGAAGACAAACGGGGGTTTCCGAATGTGCAGCCGGGGCGTGTGCCCGTTTATCAGGGTTGACTTTCCCTTCCCGCTTCCTGGGGAAGAGAAATTCCTGTGAATCACTTAATAAATATTAACTGGACTTTGATGTATCGCAATTTAAAGGGACTGTTTAAAAAAGAAACACCCGTAACTTCAGCGCTGAAAGGACAGAAGTCAACCCAGATGTCACCTGGCTTAGGGCAGCAGTGCCAGGGAAATCAACACCACAAAAATGAAAGAGTGAAACGGTCATGCAAAACCGTAATTTCCGTAATTGTATCAAATTCCATAAAAGCCACAAAATAGTCTTAGAAACTTGGAGATGGAGAAAAATAGTCCAAATAGGGACCAAAGGCTCTAATTAGAAACTGTCTCTGGCCCTCCTGCTGCCTGAAAGGCAGCCTCAGATTTTCTGTTTAGAACCCCTTCAACCTGGGGATGGAAACACAGCTTCTGGCCAACAGATCCCCCTTTCAGTTTGGTAGGGTTCCCATGCCCTCTCCTCTGGTTCAGCCCGCCGGGAGTCTCCATCTGCTTCTCTTTCTGGTCTCCGATTCTTTCCTGAAAGCTCTTTCCACACGCCGGTTTCTGTTCTTCTGGCCCAGCCCCCTGTCACGTCTTACGTCTACCTCCCTTTGCATGTGCCCAGGGCTTCCCCAACACACGTGTGCACCAGGAGCTCGCCTGGCAGGACCATGTGTTCTGGGGTGCAGTCTGCACCCTCGGCCGGAGGAAATGAGGGTGAGGCGCCCTGCAGTGAGTCAGCTGCAGAACCACGCCAGCGCCCTCAGTGAGTCCGGGAAAGGGCCCATCCCCACCACCTCCTTCACAGCCTTCCCTACAGCTTCAACACTTCACAGGTCCAAACAAAACCCAAGGTTTTCCTGTTCTTTACTAAATAAACATTTCTTTCATAGAAATCAGCCCAGAACTCATCAATGTCCAAGTATGTGGGAACAAGCACCAGGGAAGAAGAAGGTTAGACATTTCCCCCTTTCAGCGGGAACATCAGTGAGCTCTCCTTGGCGCTGCCCTCGAGTGTCCAGGGGACAGTCCTCTCTGTCCCGCAGGCCCCGAGTCCTGCCTACCGGCAGGGCCACGGGCGGTCGGATGGCTTTCCACTTGGTCGTGTCCAGCGAGGCTTGGGATAGAAACCGAGTTCAAACAGCCTCCATTCTTCCTGGGTCGTGGGGAGGGTTTTCTGAGGCCCTGGGCTGCAGGTAGCCACTGTGACCTGCAGTCATCGCCCCATGATGAAGCTGGGCTCTTCCTCTTCCTCCTCCTCTGTCCCGGATGCCTCCTCAGAGCTACTGGACAGCTGCTCTTGGGGCTGACTGGGTCCTGGAATCACACAACATTCAGATAAGAGACAGCCAAACTTACTCAGACAATCAAGGGCACTTTAGAAAAGGGGAGGCACTGTGACAACATCAGGAACAGACGGTGGGAAGCCAGAGGAGGTCCTCACATCCATCAGCCCTCAGTGCCACTGCCCAGTGAGAAGCATCAGTCACGACCCTAATCGGGGAGCTCAGTTGGTTAGAGTGTGATCTTGATACACCAAGGATGCAGGTTTGATCCCCGGGCAGGGCACATACAAGAATCAACCAATGAATGCACAAATAAGTGGAACAACAAAAATCAATGTTCTCCTCTCCCCCTACCTTCCCTTTCCCTAAAATCAAAGAGGTGGTCACAGAACTTACCACCACTGCTGGCAGGTGGATCTCATCCTTACTAAGAAGGCCCAGCAGCACACAAAGAGCCTGATGCCCCGCAAATCGAGCCTCACTGCTTTTACATGGGAGGGCAACGCCCCCAACCAGACCTTTAAGATTTAACACTCAATGGTGACAGTACTGCTGCTGACGTCTCAAGCTCTCACACCGCAGTTGGCAAGAGGATTTTCTAAACCCGTGCAGCAGAGGGCTCTGCCCACACCAATATGCCAGCTTCTCAGCTCTTCCCACAGACCCAGAAACCCTCTCTTGACACTCCACGTGTAGCTATAAATTCCAGTGTCTTCCCTGGCATGACTGCCAATACGCAGAGTGCCACTGAGCTGCCCAAAAGCAGAGCACAAAGACAACTTGTTCCCAGCCCCTCCTCCCCCTCCCTCTTCTTGGGAGCAGGGCAGTGGGCGAGAGCCGGAACAAGGCTCAGCCAGAGCCCTCAGAGGCAGCACCGGCCCTCCAGCTCCCAGTCCAGCCCACGTGGCCACTTACAGGCCCACTGACGGGCCTCCTCCCTGTGGATGTGCAGGAGCCCCGGCGCCCACAGGCACCAGGGGAGTTCCTTCCATTGGCGCCGCCAGGCCGAAGAGCTTCAAGGCAGGAGGCCTCGTGGTGCCCAGGCACAGTATATTCTAAATCACCTTCACACCTAGGATAAGACACTGAAAACACTCATGGCAATGAAATCATCTCTAAATTTTAATTCAATTAATTTAGGACATTCTCCCTCCTCAACTTCATGCCAAAAAGAATGAGAAGTTTTAAAAGTACAAATGACGACTTCCAGCCAAGATGGAGGCAAGGGTTGATACACTTTGCCTCCTCACACTACCAAAAGAAGGACAACATCAAATTTAAAAACAAAAAGGAACCAGAACTGCCAGGAAATTGAACTGCATGGAAGTCCAACAACCAAGGAGTTAAAGAAAAACATTCATTCAGACTGGTAGGAGGGGCGGAGATGGGCGGCTGGGGTGGAGAGAGGCATGAAAAAGTGACAGCTGGTGGTCCCGGTGGTCCCACGTTTGTGTGCGGATAAACTAGGAGGAACAACTGGGGAGCGAGACAGATGCCGTAACCCAGGGTTCCAGCACAGGGAAATAAAGCCTCAAAACCTCTGGGGGCTGCAGAGGTGGGAGAAACTCCCGGCCTCACATAAGAGTTTGTTGCAGAGACCCACAGGGTCATAGAATGTACACAAGCCCACCCACCCGGGAATCAGCACCAGAAGGTCCAATCTGATTGTGGGTAGTGTAGGAAGTGACTGAAAGCCTGCCAAGAACCCAGCAAGTGGCACTGTTCCCTCTCGGACCCCTCCCCCACAGACAGTGCCACAATGTAGGTTGCCCCACTCTGGCGAATACCTCAGGCTCCACCCCTTATAATGTAACAGCTACTCAGAGACAAAGAAATATGGCCCAAATGAAAGAACAAATCAAAGCTCCAAAAATAGAACCAAGTGATGAAGAGACAGCCAACCTATCAGATGCAGAGTTCAAAACACTGGTAACAGAAATGGTTGAGTATGGTTACAAAATAGAGAAAAAGGTGAGGGCTATGCTAAGTGAAATAAAGCAAAATACACAGGGAACCAACAGGAAGTGAAGGAAACCAGGACTCAACTCAATGGTGTGGAACAGAAGGAAGAAATAAACATTGACCCAGAACAGAATGAAGAAGCAAGAATTTTTTAAAAAATGAGGAGAGGCTTAGGAACCTGTGGGATAACTTTAAATGTTCTAATGTTTGAATTGTAGGGGTGCCAGAAGGAGAACAGGAAGAGTAAGAAATGGAAAACTTGTTTGAAAAAATAATGAAGGAGAACTCCCCCAATCTGGCGAAGGAAAACAGACTTCCAGGAAGTATGGGAAGCCCAGAGCGTCCCAAAGATGGACCCAGTGAAGACCAAACTGAGGCACATCATAATTACATTAGCCAAGATTAAAGAGAAGGAGAGAAATCTTAAAGCAGCAAGAGAAAAGGAGACAGTCACTACAAAGGAGTTCTCTAAGACTATCAGCTGATTTCTCAAAAGAAATCTCGTAAGCAAGAAGGGGCTGGAAAGAAGTATTCAAAGTCATGAAAGGCAAGGGCCTACATCCCAGATTGCTCCAACCAGCAAAGCTTTCATTTAAAATGAAAGGGCAAATATAGTGCTTCCCAGATAAGGTCAAGTTAAAGGAGTTCATCATCAAGAAGCTTTTATTACAAGATTAAAGGGACTTCTTTAAGAAAAAAAAAAAGATGATCAAAACTATGAACAGTAAAATGACAACAAACTCACAACTATCAACAACTGAACCTGAACAAAAACAAAAACAAAAACAAACACAAACTAAGCAAACAACTAGAATAGGAACAGAATCACAGAAATGGAGATCACATGGAAGGTAATCAGTGGGTAAGGGAAGCGGGGAGAAATGGGGGAAAAGGTACAGGGAATAAGTAGCATAAATGTTAGATAGAAAATAGACAGGGGGAGGTTAAGAACAGTATAGGAAATGGAGAAGCCAAAGAACTTTTATGTATGACCCATGGACATGAACTAAGGGGCGAGAGGAATGCTGGGGGGGGGGTAGTCGGGGGAGAAATGCAGGCTGGAGGGGAACAAAGGGGAGAAAACATGGGGCAACTCTAATAGCATAATCAATAAAACATACTAAAAAAATAAAACAAAAAATAAAAGAACGGACAATGATCATGTTTTAATGGCTGACATTTGTTGTGCACCTAACAGATGCCAGGCATCGTGCTAGGTCGTTACTGTCTAGTCTCTCAGTACCACCACCACACACCCGTTTTACAGACCAGGGATAAGGCGCAGGAATTTCTTATTTATTATTACTGATTATGAGGGTCTCCTGACCACTGAAACGAGGACCCAGGATTCAGACCTGGGGTATCTGACTCTCAGGCCTCCAACCACCCTGTCAGCAGAAATACGTAAGGGAACTCAGGCGGAAGACAAACCAGGTGGAGACAGCAGCGAGGTGATCACACTGAGGGACAAGCAAAACTCGGTCCAGCCACACGCTGGAATACTGTCCAGCCTTGAAGAGGAAGGCACCCTGGCCGGCGCGCCTCGGGCGGTGGGAGCGCCCCGCTGTGAACAGAAAGGTCACGGGCTTGACTGCCTGGTCAGGGCACACGCCGAGGCTGTAGTTTCGGTCCCGGGTTGGGCACGTATGAGAGGCAACTGATTGCTGTTTCTCTCTCTCACTGGTATTTCTCTCCACCACCCCCTCCCCGCCACTTCCTCCCTCTCTAAAATCATTAATGTCTTTGGGTGAAGACTAAAAAAAAGGGGGCAGGGAAATTCTGACATGTGCTACAACACAGATGAACCTTACGGACATCATGCTAAGTGAAGCAGGCCAGTCACAGAAAGATGAATTTCCTATAATTCCTCTTATAAGAGGGATCTAGAACAGTCTAAATCAGAGAGACTGAAAATAAAGTGGGGCTGCCAGGGGCGGGGGTGAGGAGAATGGAGTTACCGACAATCGGGCATAATTTCTGTCATACAAGATGGAGAGTGTTATGGGGACTGATGCTGGCCATGGTGGCATGATTTGAACGTATTCAACAGCAGTGAACCAAACAGTTAAAATAGTTAAGATGGTAAATTACATACATATATATGTACGTATTTTATCACAATAAAAAATGCACACTATAGAGAGGGTGAGGGAAAAACGAGGGATCAGACACCCAGCTCTGAGCATACTGGACTCACAGGGCAGCGCCGCCCAAGCTCCCTGCTGCCGTGGCAGGCTGGAAAAGAACAGTGTTTCTGCGGCACATGGCGCAACTGGGCCAAGGCCCTGGGTGCTGTCTCCACCCTGAAGGCTGAGGGTGTCGGGGTCTTGCCACTTGTAGTTCATAACCCATGTGCCAGCTGGGGAGCTCTGCTCTAGGACTCGGGCTCCAAGGCTGACAGTGCTCGACAGTGGATGGCTCTAAGCACTCCTTGTGCTCACAAAGCCCCTGAAAACGCGGCACCTCAACAGTAAACACAATCGACTCCTGCGTGGGGGGAACATGTTGGAAGGACCTAGGAGTATCACTCTCAAGGAGCAGAAACCTAGGAATCTGGTTACATTCAAATCATTTGGTAATTCAACAGAATTATTTCACCCATTCATTCTTCCAACATAAACAAACAATAAATAAGCGCTTATTACTGTTATGGTTAATGCTGAGAACGTAGTAATTAAAAAATGCCGTCATGCCCTGGCTGCTGTGGCTCAGGGGACTGAGCACCACCTGGGTGATGGGCCAAGTCCCCCGCTGGGGGTGTTCAAGAAGCAACAGATCAATATATCTCTTACACACTCATGTTTCTCCCTCCCCCTCTCTCTAAAAATAAGTAACTAAAGTCCTTAAAAAAAAATGCTGTCAAAACTAAAGAGAGCTGCCACAACATACATATTAACGTGGCTAAAATTTAAAAAAAAAACACACAGAAAAAAAAAAAAAAAAAACCCTAACACCACCAACTGCGGGCAAGGATGTGGGGCAACAGGAACTCTTGCCGCTGACAGAAATGTGAACTGGGACGGCCACTCTGGAAGACAGCTTGACAGTTTCTTACACAGCTAAACACACTCTTGTCATATGATCCAGCAATCATCTTCCTAGGTATTAAATATATATTCATACAGGAACAAAGTTAAAAGACACATGGATAAAAACTAGGGGGACGGTGGTCATGGGAGGGAAGATGGGAGGGGGGTGGGTGGGCTTGATTGGGAGTAAAGGGGAGAAAACTGTACTTGAACAATCATTAAAATTAAAAAATAAAATAAATAAATAAATAAATAAATATTCAACAGATTTGAAAACTTATATCCACACAAAAATCATCACATAAATGTTTTAGCAGCTTTATTCAGAAACTCCAAAAATGGGATACAACTAAGATGCCCTTCCAGAGGTGCACAGATAATCTGGTGTAACCAACACAGTGAAATACTGCTCAACAATAAGAAATGAGCCACCGAGACGCGCAGACGGGAACAGATCTTACATGTACTGCGCCAAGTGAGAAGCCAGCCTGAAGGGGCCCATCCTGCATGATTCCAACCAAATGACACCGTGGAAAAGGCAACATTCTAGGGAAGGCGCACAGATCAGTGGTTGCTGGGAACTGGGAGCAGGGAGAAGGCTGAATAGTGAAGCACGGGGTACCGTATTTGCTGTGTATAATGCATAATTTTTTGCCCAAATTTTTGAGGGAAAAATAAGGAAATGCATTACACATGGGTAGCATTAATTCCATACCTATATAAATGTTTTTAATCCTTTTATGTATGCTTATGCATTGAAAGTGTACCTCTAGAAGCAATAACAATATCCATATGCAAAATAATACCCTGAATATGATAATTGGCTTTGTTTCCAAATATAATAAAAACTGAATTAAAACGATTTTTTTCCCTGAATATTTGGGCCAAAAATGTGGGTATACATTATACATGGGAGTGCATTATACATGGCAACATATAGTATCTTTTTTAAAAAAAGACTTTATTTATTTTTAGAGAGAGGGGAAAGGAGGGAGAAAGAGAGGGAGAGAAACATGATGTGTGAGAGAAACAGTGATCGGCTGCCTCCCATGCTCCCAACAGGGACCTGGCCTACAACCCAGGCATGTGCCCTGATTGGGAATCAAACCGGCAATCCTTTGGTTCACAGGTGGATGCTCAATCCACTGAGCCACACCAGCCAGGGCAAAATATAGTATCTTTTTTAAGGCAATGAAACTATTGTACATAATACTGTAATGATGGATACATACTACACATTTGTCAAAATTCACAGAACTTCACAGCACAAAGAATAAACCTTAATGTATGCAGATTTTAGGATGTCGAGGATCCCAGGATGGGATGTAAGATGTGATACATGAATCCAACTGTATTATGCCCTCCGTGAAGGGGTTGCTGGCCTAAATAACTTTAGAGATACTGGAGTCTGTAAGACTGAGGCAAAAGGAAGAGTACGCAGCACTGAACTGTAGTTGACAAAGTTGTTCCTCACAGGTAACAGGTTAACAATTCGGAAACCACTACCCCTGTATGCCGGAAACGAACAATCAAACGAACGGGTGGTGGATGGTGGGAGCCAGGTCACGGGCGGTCAGAGTGGGAGGCTACAGGCGAACGAGCTCAGCAGGCTGGAGCCCACGCGGCAGAGGAGAGCTGGAGGTGACAGCACGGACTCATGCTTAGCTGACTGAGGGCTGCGTGGAGGAGTGTCTGCTTCCTCCCTCTCTCAGTTAAGAGGGCCTCAAAAACAACAGCACCCTAGTAGTAAAGAGCTCTCAGTCCCCAGATCGGGGTTTCTAACACCGCTCTCCAATCAGGGAACCAACACTTCTTGGAGAAATGGCTGTGTTCAGATTGGGGCAGGCATCATACGAGGTTAAGCCTGGGATGTCTTACAGTGCCGGAGTAAGGAAATGCTAAAAACCAACTACAAAACAAGCACCAATTCCCTCCCCCCACAAACACCGCCCCCCAAAACCTGACAGTGACGGGCCCATGTAAAAGGAACACGGGGGGGGGGGGGGGGGCGCTCGCGCAAATGAAAGTGCTCCCAACGGCCAGGCTGGAACATTTTGAGCAACAAAATAAAGTAGTACTAGGTTAAATCTAAAGCATAAACATCCACGAGTCCATACTGATATAAACAAACAAACGGGAGAAGAAACAAATCTGTGCAGAAGGGTTTCAGTAGAACACCCCGACAAGCACTGACGCGGCGGGGTGGTCAAGGCCACCGCCATGGAGGGAAGTCAGGCTGAAGTGCACAGCCCTGATGCGACGAACGGTGCTTTATCTCTGTGGTCTTCCGCCCACAAAGACGCGACTCCAGACTGGCCACGAGAAAAACATCGGAAAATCTCAACTGAGGGACACCTGACCCTCAAAACTCTCAAGGTCATCAAAAATAAGCAAAACCTAAGAACTGTCACAGCCAACAGGAGCCGAAGGAAACACGATGATTAAATGTAATGTGACACCCTGGACAGAATTCTGGAACAAGACAAAGGCATTATTAAAAGAAGACACATGGATCAAAGCTAGGGGGAGGGTGGTAATGGGAGGGGAGTTGGGAGGGAGGGGTGGGTGGGCTGGATTGGGAGTAAAGGGGAGAAAACTGTACTTGAACAATGATTAAAATAAAATTAAAGAAAAAAGAAAAAGGCATTAGCTGAAAACTAAGGAAATCTGAATGAAGTATGGACTTTAGCTAATACATGTATCAATGTTGGTTCATCACTGTGACAAATGAACCATATTAAGATATTAACACTAGAGGAAACTGGGTGCATGGGAAATCTTGGTACTATACTATCTTTGTCAGTTTTCTGTAAATCTAAAACCATTCTAAAACAAAAAGCTTTTTATTGAAAGATGACACTCCTCTACCCTCATGGAACTGAGATTACAGCTGAAAAGATAAGCATGTTACATGATTTAGCAGATTCTGTACCAAAACAAGGCGGAGGCGAAGGCTGGGTCACATTGGTTGGGGTGGGAGGGAGGTCAGGAAAGGCTTTACAAAGAGAGAAATCATTCCAAGCAGAAGGTGCAGGCCCAGCAGATGCCCTCCAGGCGGACGGAGAGTTAGGCAGCACAGGGAGAGCACAGAGGCCTCGACACGTGCGGCAAAGCAAAGAGCACAGGGTGAGCTCGGCAAGAGCAGGGGACGTGTGGCAGGCAGTGATCGGCCCAAACTGGAGAAGAAGAGAGACCAGAAGGGGCCGGACTGGGAGTGTCAGAAATGCAAGGCCTGACGACTAGGTTTTAAGCAGAATCACCCGTGGATAAGCCCACAGCCAGTGGTGACACAGGACCTGGGATCAAACCCCACCCCGTCGCTTGCCCCCTCTAGCTCTGCAGGCACCATCACTGTGGGGAGACCCCACTATCACGGGGCTGCTGTGAAGTGTGTTACCTAGTACCTGCAAAACATGTGGCGCTGGGGGACACACGTAATGGATGTTCAACAAATATCACCTACTGTTATTACATAAGCAAAAGAGCAAACGACAATCCAATCTATGTTTTAAAAAGAGCTTTGGAGGCTGTACACAGGTGGGTGGCGAGGTGGGAAGAGAGTGAAAGCTACTGTGGTCCCGTTAGATCTGGAGATATATACACGTACACACACACACATATTTATATGTGTGTGCGTGTATAATATTTTAAGAAATATTCTATTTATTCTTAGAGAAGGGAGGAAGAGAGACGGAGAAAAACACATCGATAGGTTGCCTCTTGCATGCCCCAAGTGGGGACAGCCTACAACCCAGGCATGTGCCCTGATGGGGAATTGAACCAGTGACATTTAGGTTCGCAGGCTGGCACTCAAACCACTGAGCCACACCAACCAAGGCTGAAGTTTCTTTTTTTAATTTATTGATTTTAGAAAGAGAGACACAAAGGAGGGGGAGAGGAACGGGGGGGGGGGGAGAGAAAGAGAGGTGGATTTGTTGCTCAGCTTACTGATACACTCCCTGGTTGATTTTTGCTTGTGCCCTGACTGGAAAATTGAACCCCCAACCTTGGCTTATCAGGACAATGCTCTAACAGCTGAGCTACCCAGCCAGAGCAAGTGAATCTATATTTTTGTACGGTTTTTACCAAATCCTCACAGACTGTAACTCCCTCTGAAGTCACATGCTCACCCCCATGGAGGAATGACTGCTGAAGGCCAGTGCCGGCGAGGATGTGGGAAAGTGCACGCAGCTGCACGCTGCTGACGGCAGTGAAATCCGGTGCTGCTTCTCTGACAGGAAACTGGCGCTGCGTTTCAAGAGCCGCGAACCCTTGCTATACTCTGACCTCATTATTCCCACTGCTGGGAATCTGTCTTAAGGAAAACGCCCAGAAAGGGGGGAAGGGGGACAGGTAGGTAATATTCATTCAAGTGTCTTCTAAAGGAGACAAAAATGGAACCAATCTAATGTCTAACAAAAAGGAAGTTATGTATACCACACCATGTCAACTGCTGGACATTATCAGTCACTCGAAAAATTATAAAGGACCGGATTATGCTTATACTGCTAAATAAAATTGGAAAACTGTTCATGCATGTTATAACTACATACAAATGATGTATGCATATGAAGAGATTAAAAGAAAATAGAAATGTGATGTGTTAGAATGATATTTGAGCTTTTCTATTACTTTATTAACTGCTATTTCTTTATTTCAATTTTTATTCATTTTTAGACAGAGGGGAAGGGCGGGAGGAAGAGAGGGAGAGAAACATCACTGTGTGGTTGCCTCCACACCCACCCAACTGGGAACCTGGCCCACAGCCCAGGCATGTGCCCTAAGTGGGAACTGAACCAGCAACCCTTTGGTTCACAGGCTGGCACTCAGTCCACTTAGCCACAGCAGCCAGGGCTGGAAAATACTTTTGATACAATTTTAATTATAAAATTAGGACAACTATAAATGTAGTGTACATATAAACAGGTTTATATAGCATATATTTGAAAATTGAGATTTAAAAAATGTCATTAAAATATTAAAGTGATTATTTTTAGTAAGAATTATGGATATTTTCATCTTTTATTATTTTGGCATATTCAAAAATTATCAAATGATCATTACCTTTATTTTCAAAAGATACAAAGGATATGAATAATTTTCTAACATATATCAGAATTTTGTCACTGAAGCAAACAGTTCTATCCAGAACATATTATTGAGTGCTTTCTGAACTCCAGATACCAACTGAGTTTCCACTGGAGGTAATTTAGTATCCTTTCCCCCCAGGGGACGTTTGGCAATGTCTAAAGCTATTTTTGCCTGTCAGTGATGGAGGGGAGAATGGGTCCTACTGGCATCTAGTGGACAGAGGACAGGATGTTGTTAAACATACTATAGTGACACAGGACATGGCCCCTCGCAGCAAAGAATGACCTGGCCCAAAATGTCAATTCGACAGTGCTGAGGTTGAGAAACTGCTCTCAAGGCACCTAGTAACAAGTCACCTTAAGGCCATCCTGGGTCTCCTTGGTAGGCAGGCCTACATTAGGATAAGTAACACTGGTGTTAGAACACATTGTCTTGGAAGTTCAAGGCTTCACAATAATCCAAATTGGCAGAATGCGATCCCATGCTGTCCTTCAGACACAAGTCCTGTGCCGCGTGGAGTCTTCACTAGATTACTGGACCAGCACCAACAAGAAGTGGGGACACTTCCTCTCCTACAACAGAACAGAACTCCTCGCCAGCTGTCCCTTACCGCTTTTCAGGAGAACAGCCAAAAAGCTTGAGTGGTTTACCTCCAAGTCCATCAAGAAGCCAGCAGCACACAGAAGCCACCTTGTGGCCCAATGGAGTATCACAACATTAAGTTTCTATTCATTTCCAACAGCTAGAAAATCTAACTTCTCTTTCACAAAATGAAAACTAAGGAAGGAAACTAAGACGGCGAGGTAAAAAGCACACACACCGTTGTTTCTATGACGGTTATCCCTATAGCACTCTCTGCACTGCTCATTCGGCATGAAGCATATGCAGCCACGCATGATCACTAATTGTTTAAAAATACGCGCAGGTGCCAACTTCACAATTAAGTGCAAGAGCAGGCAGGGCCCATGCACTATACCAATGATTGTCAGATCTGTCTGACTGAAGCCCGTAGCCCACAGCCCACTCAGAAAGTGAAAGAAATGTTCACAAAATACTGATTCCAAGTGTAAGCACTGATACCTGTTTTATGTTTGAGAACAACAGTAGCTGCAACCCCTGAAACAATTTCATGACCCAGTGAGTAAAGGGCCACAGCCCTCAGTGTGGAAGTAGCACTCTGCTACCACAGTGTGACTCCACGATGTGATGGAACTTGGACCAGGGAGACGCAATGCAAGGGCACGTGGCCGTTTTAAATAAGCTGAAGGCTCTGGGTAAAATCTACCTGAAAGTACTAAAACCTGTTACATAATCTCAAATATTCTTTATATCATCAGGCAAATTAATGTCTAAAAAAGGTTAGGAGACAAGAATTTAAGAAACCCAGTTTTGTGATGTTGCCACCTGTCTCTTTCAATTCTAGGACCAACTACTAAAAAGTCAATATGCAATTCCAAAGATCCAACACAGGTTAAGTACAAACTCAGAGCAAAATACCCTCAGTGTCTTGCTCTGAAAGGGCCTTAGACACACTAGACACACTAGACACACTGTTGAGGGAAGCGCCGCCCCCACCCCCCGCAGTACGGTGTATCTTCATTACGGCAAGGCATATGGCAAAGTTACCAAATTGCAGAATTTTAGACCTAAAAAGAGCTTATCATTTTACAAGCTGAAAAACAAAAATAAAAAGCTGCTCAAACAGAAGAAGCCAGGATGAGCCAGAGTGCGAGCTGAGCTCAGAACTCCTACCTACTGTCCTCATTCCTCGACCCTCAAATCACCTCTTTGTTTCTTAGGGCAGCTCTGCGGGTCAGAGGGGTAAGAGTCTAGCTGACTCTTAGTGGGAGACTAACTCCTCCAAACGAGTTTAATGAAAAGGTCTGGGCCAGCCTACATGGAACTTTCTAGTAGATGCCGGAGGGCTCTGGCCCTGGCCCACTCTGGCTCAATATTTTCGAGGTATGTGTATCAAACCCATCCATAACATCAGAAGGAGTAACATGATGAATTTCAGAATCCAAAGGGGTTTTGGAAACCTGGATCAAAAGAGCCAATAACATCAAGTTAAAATGCAAAAGAGATCAATGTAAAGTCCTGAGTTTGGATTCGGAAAACCGAAACAGGGTTCCAGGTAAGACACGGGAAGCACATCCAACCCCATCTCTCCACTGAACACAACCACAGAACCTGGGCAGGAAGCACGAATTCTGAAAAGCAGGCTGACTGGAGAAAGAGGTAAGAATATAAAGTATCCAGAAATGGTTTGCAGTTTTTTACTTTTCCCCCTGCTACCCCGGCCTGCACTCGGGTGATCCAATACTCAGAAGTAGGACTGGGCCCAGACAGAGATCCAAGGGGAACCCTCCAGTTCCGGTTCAACAATAAGAAACTCTTGCGTTGATTCTCTTTTCTGCACTCACACACCCCGGTCTCCCAGGCAGTCCCACTGCAGTCACCGTGACAGCAGCAACTGCCACAGCAGTACGCGCTTGCAGGCAAAAACTCCGGAGGGGGATTCTTACCAAAGGAGCTGTGGTCCTAAGATGGCCAGGCAAGCTCCTATGGCCTTTCCCTCTCTGTCACCCCACTGCTTGGCCCTGGGGCCACTGCGGTTGTAGGAGTGTGTGGCAGAGGAACTAAGGCCCCAGTTTTCCACCTGGCCCCGGGAGACCGGACCTACCGGGGAGATCAGGGATGGGGGAGATTAGACGAGACCCCACAGAGCTGTGGATGAACACCTGGACTCATTCGGACAGTGCGTGCATGAACCTGGCCCTAACCACCATACCCAACACTTTGAGGACCAAACTCAAAGAACTCAACCCTGACTGGACACTGGGCAGCACAGGCAGGACACACCTGGAGAGCACAACAAAGCTTGAAGACTGAGCGGACGCTGGAACCACAGCCCCGGAGGCTGGGCAGAGCCTATGCTCCAAACACAGCCAGGCCGCTGGCCTGCTAAACGAGTATCAGCAGGATTAGAGTCTCAACGTGCCACCTACAACCAGGTTTCCTGTTCTGTATGAAAAATGAACTCCTTTTTACCTACTGCTAGTTGGGACTTCTGTTTCTTGTAGCCAAAAGCATTCCTAACTGACTTGCCACGCGACTCAATCAGAGGCAAAAGGACACAAAAACACTTCTGTTACTTACTTTTCCCCCTTACTTTTTCCTACTGGACCAGAATGAGGCATGCTTACAGCTCCCGGGGACCTCATAACCACAGGGAGGACACCCTGAGGACAGGGTGCCAGGAGACAGAGGGACCTACACGGAGCTCTTTTACTGGTCCCGCCCGAAGAAAGCTCTGTCCTGGACTTACCGTGAGCTGGTCTCTTTCTTTTGTGCCTAACCCGGTTCGGCTTTCCGACACTTGCAATTAAATGAGCCCTAACTAACAGAAATAAGCCCTCATTTCTGCACTGGCCAGCCACTGAGTTTCAAATTCTAGAGCTCACTCTTGACAGGTCAGCCTCTGTGAGTAACACCGACAAAGGTCACAACCAAGAAAAGTGGGTACCACTCACCTTCTTTTTGTTTCTTCTGTTCAAGTTTCATCTTCTTTGCCAGTAATTTCTTCTCTTTTAACTTCTGGCTGCAATTGTAAATGCATTAATTCTTTAGCCACCTGATCGTGCATTTTAGAAACATCTACTTCTAGGCCCTTTAAACACTTTATAATGACATAAACACCAACAATAAAATGAAAGAAATACTTTCTTTTGATTCAGCTACTCTAACATCAACATGATCAAACTTCTTCATGCATTAAGATAAATCCCCAGGAGTCCTGAGGTGCTTACAGCAACCTAGAAAGACTGGTGGATGCTTCTTCCTTCCAAGATATGTAGGGACTGTTTAAAAAATCCTGTTCAGGCGCTGGCTGGTGTAGCTCAGTGGATTGAGTGCGGGCTGCGAACCAGGCATCGCAGGTTCGATTCCCCGTCAGGGCACATGCCTAGGCTGCAGGCCATGTCTCCCAGCAGCCGCATATTGATGTTTTTCTCTCTCTCTTTCTCTCTCCCTCCCTTCCCTCTCTAAAAATAAATACATAAAATCTTAAAAAAAAAAAATCCTGTTCAGCTCTTTCAAAATTGTGGGAGCAGATAAAAAGGGGTTCTACTGCAGCGAACACCACAGGGTGATCTGATCATCAATTCCTGATCAGGCAGGTCATGGTGGGCGGTCAGGCCCAAGGCAGTAACTTCTTTAGTAAAAGATTTAATCTTTGCCTTAAGTCCTGTCCATTGTTTCAGTGTATCTAAGTGAACATAACTTTGGAATGCCTCTTTTTAGAAGTAATCCGGCTGAAGAGAGCACATAAACTGGTAAATAACCAGCCATCAGTCCAGTCTCCACCTTGCTTTCTTCCATCTTCATTTAACCTTCCTTCCCTCCTTGACTTCAAATGCATGAAAGCAGCTGCAAACTGCCATTCTGGGGAGCACTTAAGATCTTGCTTCCCAGCACCTGTCATCAGTTTGGCTCAAACACATTCTCATAAAAATTCCCTACAGGTTTGGGTGTTTCTTACATCAACAAGAGAGCGTTTACCAACACACACACGCACCCTACACACTCACGCAGTCACACAGGGAGGTCAGAGACCCTAGGGACACGCTAAACGAGAAGTTCACTCACACACTCAGTTAAACCTGATGTTGAAACAGAAGTGACGACAGAAATCCACGCGATCCCAGAAGCGCTGGCCTCCAAGCTTTGGAGACCTGGTAACAAGCTGGGGAGGAGCAGTCAGGACTCAACTTCCCCCAGGCACCGGGGGAAAGCCACTCCTCTACTGGGCTGCTCCACGGCGGGCTGCACACCCACGGCCTTTACAGGTCATCCGGGTGAGCTTCCGCCTGCGAGGACCACTCACCCCAGCCATCTGCTTTCCCATCCCTGCCCTTCAGTCTCAGTAGTTACGGGAGGCCACAAAGCCCTTACCGCTTTTTTCGACGCTTTGCAGTCTGCTCCTCTGCAGCAATTTTATTCCTTTCCAGTCTCTTCTGAAACTCGACATCCAGTTTTTGCTGCAAAAACCCCCACAGCACTTAAACATACTGTGAGCGGAGTATGGGAGCTACAGAAGTCAGTCACGCCAGTGGGAGTCCACAGGCGTTATGTCCAGGTCTCCAGAGCACTCTAAGTGGTTGCCCCACAGGTGGGGGTGGGAAATCAATACAAGGCTCTCCGATGGTGAAGTAACTCTTTCAATTAAGATACTAAGGCAGGTTATCAAGAAACTAGAAAATTCCCTGGCAAGTGGAATGAGGAAACTGAGACAAATAGTCGAACACGTGGTGGGAATGTCTGAGCAATTAACAGCCAGCTAATAAATCGCCAGACCCTATCCTCCCTGACGATGCCTAAGAGCAGGGGGTTTAAATCACCAGCCAGGGAGCCAGACAACAAAAAACCAACTACAGCCAGGCTAATCCAACATAAAGGTAAAACCAACCAGAAAATGATCCAGACCCCATTATACCCTCATTTTAACTCATCAGCAGACTTAAGGACACACCAGAATTCTACTTGTCCCAGGCTTACCCTCATCCTGTCAACAGGGGCCCTTACTTTCCCTCACTGTCCCAAGCTTTTTTAAAAAAAGATTTTATTTATTTTTAGACAGAGGGAAAGGAGGGAGAGAAAAAGAGAGAAACATCGATGTGTGGTTGCAATCGCGTGCCCCCTACTGGGGACCTGGTCCACATCCAAGGCATGTTCCCTTACTGGGAACTGAACTGGTGACCCTTCGATCTGCAGGCCAGCACTCAATCCACTGAGCCACACCAGCCAGGCTGTCCTAAGCTTTAATAAAATTATTGTCACTTTCACCTGGACTTGTGTCTTGAAACTGCTCCTGCATTAGTCATGATCCTGGAGGTCGCCTGACTTGCAAAAAGTCCAAAAGCGCCAGCCCCCAGCCCAGGAGCAGTTTGGTAACAACCCTACCCATGCACAACCAAATTTAAGAGAAACTGAAACCAAACGCAGGTCCAGCTGCCTGCTGCTACGAAGGCCAGAAGGCCAATACTCGACAGGCAGGTCCAATGCAAAAAAAAAAAAAAAAAAAAAAAGTGGTTTATTTAGATCCCAGCCTCTGGGAGATGGGGACTCTTATCTTAAAGCCCATCTGCACTCCTCAGTGGAGGCAGAGGTTGTTTTAAGGAGGGAGAAGGGAACAGAGAACACAGATCAAGGAAGGGGGTTGAAAAGTTCTCTACACGCAGACTAGCACAGTCCATTCCGATAAGGCAAGTGACGGTCCGGTGTGTGCATCATGCTGGCTTAGTCATCCTGGCTTCACGTCATCCTGGCTCCATGGATGAAGGTCAGCAAACCTCCTGGAGCTGGGATGCCTGAAGGTCAGAGTCTGCATCTTTTGAGGTTAGTTCCTAGGATTCCTATAAAAACATGCTGATGTCTACAAGCTACATATTAGTCAGAGTCTGCACTTACAGAAACGTCAAAACAATGGTGGGGTGAGTTACAATTCCCCACTGTTACAAAACTGTGGGTGAGAAAGCACCATTTCTTGAGGGAAGAGGCAGGACTACCGGCTGTTCAGCCAGGGCCTTAGTGTGATATTATGACTTCCATGATCTTCACCTGCTGTTACTGACAAGTAGCTCTTAAAACTCGTGTAATAAATTTCCCACATAAGAACCACAGGGACATCTTTTATTTTAATATTAGCTTTGCTGCCAGTCCCAACAAGACCTCCAGAGATAAAAGTGAAAGGGTATCTTGTTATTCATAACAAGCCCCTTTCAAATGCAAGTTTATGTTAATGAGTGACTTTGAGGTGCGGGGAGACCCCTTCAGGAAGAGGGCCAAGGCTGAATCACTGACTCTAAAGGTCAATGATTTAATCAGTGGAGTCTACACAATGAAGTCTCCAAAAATCCAGAAGGATGGGGCTTGGACGGCGTCCAGGCTGGCGAGTACCCGGGAACGCTGCGATGGTTGGGAAGCCCCTCACTCCTCCTCTCACCCGCTGTCTCTGAGTAACGTCCTCTTATAATACACCTTTAACCTGGGCAGTAAGGTGTTTTCCCGAGTTCCGTGAGCCCCTCTAAGCAAATTAACTGAACTCTAGGTCAGGGAAACCTCACACTCACAACTGGTCAGAAGCACCGATGAGGACCTGGACTTCTAACTGGCTCTTGAAGGGGGTTGGGGGGCGGTCTTATGGGACTGAGCCCTTAACCTGAGGGATCTGCCACCACGTCCAGGTAGGCAGCGGCAGAATTAAGATAAATCATACAACTCTTGGCTGGTGTCACAGAACTGCGTGGTGATCAGAACTGCCAGAAGCACAGTAGAGCACTGAGAACAGAGGAGACACACGAGTGGTTTTTCTTCACGGAGACAGGAACTCTTTAGATGAACTGGCCCCTCGGCTGCAACCATGGAATTTTCGCATCCTAACTAGCTCTGGCTGTCCCAGGACCGGCTCTGAAGCAGCATGACCCACCTGCCACCACCTGCTAGTAAACACACACATGCCCAAGTACGCACTCCATCCCTTGTATTCTTCCCAGAAGCTGCCTGTTTCTAAGCCACAGTTTCCTGAGCTGTATAACGAGTGAAGTAATTCTTCTCCCCCAAAGTCTTTAGGAATAATGAAATGCAACAGATAGCCCCAGCTGGTGTGGCTCAGTGGACTGAGTGCAGGCCTACAAACCAAAGGGTTAGTGGTTCAACTCCCAGTCAGGGCCCATGCCGGGGCGGGCCAGGGCGGGCCGGGGCGGGGCGCTGCAAGAGGCAACCACACAGTTGTTTCTCTCCCTCTCTTCTCCCTTCCTTCCCCTCTCTAAAAATAAATAAAAAATCCTTAAAGAGAAAGAAACGCAACAGATAACCTATAGGAAAGCCCTCGTAAATTACAGACAGCTACTGACACAGTGTCATCTCTATTTCCTCTAGTCATAGCCATAAAGGTCAGTGGGGGCAAAAAGCAGCCAGAGGAGGAGGAAGAGGCGACAACGCCTCTGCTGGTTTGCACTGCCAAGCCTCTGGGGTCTACTTAGAGTGACAAAAAATTAT
This sequence comes from Tonatia bakeri, assembly GCA_004024845.1. Classification (NCBI taxonomy): domain Eukaryota; kingdom Metazoa; phylum Chordata; class Mammalia; order Chiroptera; family Phyllostomidae; genus Tonatia; species Tonatia bakeri. Next base: position 60,068 of record PVIA01006578.1, on the reverse strand, counting down.
AAAATAAAAAAGGGTCTTTCTTCCATAAGAAAACAAGCTTTAACTAGGGGACAACTAGAAAGCAAAGGACTTGAAGTTAAAAGGACCGGGTTTGTTTACAAGCTAAGCTGCAGACGTCTTACTCTGTGCAGCTAAAGCAGCCGCCTTCAGCAAGTGAACTAAACACAGCCCTCGCCGGCTGCGGCCGGGCCAGGCAAGGACCGAAGTGGGAGGTGCTCTGTCGGAGGTCCCCGTGAGTGACGGGGCATCCTCTGGCCTCTTCTCTTCTTCTAAGCTCAGAGCCTTTCACTATGTGAACAGACACCTTTGCTTCTGCATGGTTTCAAGGTTTGTAAATCATTTTCTCTAGGTCTTTAATCAATACATAAAAACTTCAGACTGATGGTACTTGAGACAAGAGCCTGCTCTATTTCTTTCCTCCCCTCTAAAATAGTTTAAAAATAAAAAAGTGCTTCTGATACTTTCTATACACAGACTTGCTCATTCCTGACGGGGCAAACCCATCACAGTGACCTGGTACAGCTGTGTGACATGCCAGCTGAAACTTCCCACTAAGAGTGCTACAACCAGGAGCAGCAGTAGCTGGAGAAGAACCACCAACATCTGGGGGTTGAGAAAGCCTGCAGGCAGCACACACCAGCTGAAAAACACCACAATAATCCCCAAATTATAAAGACATTTTTTAATTCATTTTTTCTTTTGCCATGCCAATACATTTTTATACATTTTCTTCTGTATCTTGTTTGTTCCTTTGGTTCAATATTTTCCCTAGTGTTTTATACTGAAAAATTCCAAACACAGAGAAGCTGAAAGAATTATACAGTGCATATACTCACCACCAAGACTCTACGCCACTGGCCACTGACGTTTGGCTACTTGCTTAATCACAATGTATCTACCTATCTACGCCTCTAGCCATTCATTAATCCATCTTATTGTTTTTGGAGCATTTCAAAGTAAGTTGCAGTCATCAGGGCATTTCACTTCTAAGGATTTAAGCATACGTATCATTAACTAAAGCATAATATTTGTCTTTTCCTGTTTAAGGTAATACTTCCACACAATGAAATGCCCAAATCCTGAGTGTACAACTTGATCACCCCAGAAGTTCCCTTATACCTCTTCCCAGTCAACCCCTCCTCCAACTCCCAGAGAGGACTACCGTTCTGAGTCTCCCCCGCCCCATAAGTTAGTTTCTGTGTAGATGGGATGACGTAGTGCGGGCTTTCACGCAAGTCTTCTTTCACTTAGCATAATGCTTTTAGGATTATCCATGTTGTTGCATGTATCAGTAACTTGTTCCTTTTTATTGCTAAGTAGTATTCTATTTTTATGAGTGTTGTTTAACTTTAAAATGTATTTTATTCCTTTGTATAGAAATAAATCCTACAAAGATTGTAATTTTTTCAAACTACATTATTAGAAAATCACATGCTATTGGGTAAAATAGTTTCCTCTTTTATAAAAAGCAGATAAATAAATATCATTTTAAAGTATCTGGCCTGGCTGGTGTGGCTCAGTGGGTTGAGCACTGCCCCGTGAACTGAAAGGTCGCCAGTCTGATTCCCACTCAGGGCATGTGCCTGGGTTGTGGGCTGAGTCCCATTCGGCAGCGGGCGAGAGGCAACCCATCGATGTTTTTCTTGCAGATCGATGTTTCCCTTTCTACCTCCCTTCCCCTCTCTCTGAAAATAAATAAAAATCTTAAAAAAAAAAATCTGAACCTCTCTAAATGTACAAATGTATTCCATGAAATAATAGCCATTATGGTAAGACTGAGGAAAAAGACTTTTCCAGCTCATATTGTAAGATTAAGAACAAGGGACAATTTCTCATGTTAAGAGGAGAAATCAGATTTGAAAAATCTCAAAGAAACAGCCAAATAATATCTGATTTTTATTAATAGTAAAGTGGGCAAATACAGGAGCACTATATAAAAGTCAGCATTTTGCCCTGGCTAGTGTAGCTCAGTGGACTGAGTGTGGGCCTGTGAACTAAAGGGTCACCAGTTTGATTCCCAGTTTAAGGCACATGCCTGGGTTGGGGGCCAGGTCCCTGGTAGGGGGTGTGCAAGAGGCAACCACACACTGATGTTTCTCTCCCTCTATTTCTCCCTCCCCCCCAAAGATAAATAAATAAAATCTAAATAAATAAAATCTTTAAAGTATTTTTTTCTGCATCTCACTAATATCAAATAATAAAATAAAGGATCAGCTAGCTACTGCAGTCAAAAAACTTAAAATATCTTTGAACAAATGAGGTAAGATATACAAAATCTCCATATCTGAGAGATAGAAGACTTAAACAAATGAAAAAGATAAAGTTTCTTGAAGGGACAACTAAACACTATAACATCCATTCTCATTTAAGTTAAGTTATAGATTCAACTCAATTCTAGTAAAAAATCCAACAAGATTTTTGGTGTGGGTAAAATAACTCCAAAATTTAGTTAGAAAATAAAACAAAGTGATCTGTCCAAAACAGTATTTTTATGAACAGGAGAAAGACTTCTGGTCCTTCCAATCAAGTAATAGAAAGCTTAATAGTTCTTATAGTACACTCTCTAAAGCAATTCTCAATCTTTTTTTTTTTTTGAAGGGAGAAGTACTTTATTTTGCTGTTTGTGCTCCCTGGCGAAGGTGCAATTCTCAATTTTTAATTTGACACTCATCATGAAGAAATGCCAGCCTCCAAGCTGGAAAACTAAAAACAGCAGACACCTGTAAGTACACTACTATTCACAAAAACACTGCTAACTGGAATTACAGGTATTTAGACGAGAGAGAGAACAGCGGTGTGTGGGCAATCCTGCTTTCTATTACACTTCATGCCTAACGACCTGGATGGGAAAGGGGACTCTCCCTCCCATCATTCATCTCCTAGTGTGATTATCTTGTGCTGAGTCTGACCTAGGAGTAACCTGGACTCTATTTGATGTCTGTTGCTGGTACTGACTTTAAAAGGGCGCTCGTACACAAACCAGGTGTATCTACTCTGTTTCAAAAGCTTTCTTCCTAAAAGTTGTAAGTACACGTTGTCTGAACCCAAGGGTTCGGCCAGCCTCCTTGCTCACTGACCTTCTCGGCCATGGCATCCATGTAGTCCTGCCGCTGATACTCTCGCCGGCGCAGATGCCTGTACACGTGGAACTCTCCGCTTCCAGCCCCAGCGCTTGAACCTACAGCCAGGACAGTTCAGAGTTCTTAGTGAGCTCCAATTACCAACACAGGCTACGTTTCATTAAAAGTGACCAGAGATCCCTAGATGGGGTGGCTCGGTTGGAGCGTTGTCTGGTACACCAAAAAGGTGGCAGGTTCGATCCCTGGTCAGGGCACATACAAGAGACAGCTGGTGAAGGCATGGGTAGGTGCAACAATAAAGCGATGTTTCTCAATTAAAAAGAACTAATAATAATAATAAAAAGAAGTTGGCAAAGAGGGCCCTGCCCAGGTAGATCAGCTGGTTAGAGGATCTACCTGGCCAAGGTTGCAGATCAGATCCCTGGTCAGGACACACAAAAGAATCAATGAATGAGTGCGCAAACAAGTGGAAAACAAATTGATGTTTCTCTCTCCCTGCTCCTCTCTAAAAATCAATAAATAACAAAAAATAAAAATAAAACTCAACGCAAGGGGCAGCCTGTCCTATCCACAGAATCTAGCTCATGAAATACTTGTTGCACGAATGGTGAATGTGAAGTCACTAAAAATTCCATGCTAATGCACTAGTAAGAGGACAAACAGAATGCAGTTCAGTGACTAAAAACCTAGTTGAGGGCTATGCCCTTTCCCTCCCAGCCGGATGATCGGACATTTGACATGCTAAATTTCTGCTACGCTCAAGATGTCCATGACGTATTGACAAAACTTGGTTACTATTAGTATTTGTAAAACAATCATATTTTTCTAAAAACATTTTTTCTTAAGCAGCAGTGGTTTTGGCTATAAAAATGTTTGGAAGGCTATATCATAATGTTACAAGTAGAATAATGAAATTATAGGTGATTCAAACTTTAACAATTCTACTATTTATTTTTCTTTTCTTTTAGAAAAATATTTTATTTACTTATTTCTCGAGAAAGGGATAGAAAGAAAAGGAGAGAAACATCAATGTGTGGTTGCCTCTCACATGCTCCCTACTGGGGACCTGGCCCACAACCCAGGCATGTGTCCTAACTGAGAATCAAACCTGAGACCCTTTGGTTTCCAGGCCAGCACTCAATCCCCTGAGCCACACCAGCCAAGGCTATATTTCTATATAATTACTATATGTTAATTTACAACCCAACAAAATAAAACTGCTTTCATTTAGAAATAACCAATACATTATTAAAAACAATGCATAAGAAAATTCTCCAATGCCAAACCTTCATTGTGAAAACAAACTATTATACCAGTGAACATTTTTCCCTGTTAGAGATCTAATTAACATATACTAACTGCAGGGTTTTTATATCTACACTTCAGAAAGTATATTTACATAAACACATACTCCCCAAAAGACATTACCCATTACATCTCGGACAAATTCTGGGGGAGGCCGAGGTGCCCATTCACTCATTTTTTCTGGAATCGGAACTGTTTTGTCCTGAAACATTTAAGCAGGAAAGTATTTGTAAGTATAAACCTGCTGACAAAGCCACATCTCTTACAACCAAAGAATTTTAATAGACAATCGAGTAAGGCTGCTTTGCTCCTTGGACTCAAAGCTCCTTTTATCTTCTTCCCTCTGTCTTAACTTTACTTTGGGGTCTATAACAGTCCACAGCCTTGCCAAAGCTATACTTAACTTTCCAGAGAAGAACTCAGAAACGTTTAGTCACCACGCACGGCTGCGAGCCTCAAACTTAAACCCTACTACACGAGAAAAGTCAGTCCTTTCTGGTCAAAGATGAGACCTTCTCATCCAATTGTTTTTATGCCTGAGGGGACTGAAGCCTGGGAGGGGGGAGTGACTTGCCCCAATACCTCTAACAATGTACTATTTTGAAAAAAATAACCCTTTACTGATTCAAGGGTTCTCTATCTTCCCAGTCTAACGTTTGTGAAGCCTCTGTTCACACAAGGTTAAACTGGAAAAGGTCTTGGAACAAGGAAAGCCGCTCCACAGCGCCCCCTCCCACCCCGCAATCGTGGCTGGGCTGTAAAGGCAGAAGAAAACTCACTCTCTCCGGAGCAACCTACTCCAGTGGACTGACTCTGGGGCCCGGACACTGAATTCCTGAGTTGGCGGGGGGGGGGGAGGTAGGCCAGGGGGCTCCCAGAGGCGCCTGAATGGGAGGGGCTGGGACTCGGATGGGCCGACGAGCCCGCGCCTCGACTCACCGGGTTTTTCATGAGCCGCTCGAGCTTGAGCTTCTGCTCCTCCGCCGCATTCTTGGGGATGACGAGCGCCTGCGGCTCTTTCTTGGGCCGCGGCGGCCGCACTGCGGAGGCTGCAGAACTCGCCATGACAACGCTCCTGCTTCCTTGGCGGACGGCGGCGCCGACGGCGCTCACGTATGACGACAGAGCCGAGCGCCAGCTACGCAAGCGCAGTCTCCCAGTTGGGCGGGCCTGGGACAGAGTCGACGCCGGAAACAGGCTGCTGAATATTTATGAATCGGAGTCCGAGTGGGTTGTTTTGATCTTGTTGCTTGATTTCATTTCCTGTTTCTTAGTAAATCCCAGCAGCGGAACGCCCACAGTCCTGGGCCAGGGGAGGTCCTGCCTTCCTGGCCGACCTCTCCAGTCGCCTGCCATCTGGGCTCTGTTGGCTGTCCTGCTAATGTCTCTCTGCCACCCCTCCCGCCCTGGACCTTTATCCTGATTCTTGGGTTTGGTCCACTTCCCCTATCCATTTCTGACAATCTGTTCGTGTAAGATAGCATAAACAGCTCCCTAAAGACTGAGGCCTGTGTCTTTTGCCCACCTCGAATTACTTTGCATCTGGCGCCCGGCCAGCATACCTACAGGAGTGAATGAGATTTCTTTAGGAGAGAGAGAAAAGCTGCCCCTCACATCCAGGAGCTGACCTGGCCCTCACAGCTAGGCCTTGGCGCTCTCCTGTTGGACGTCAACAGTTTTCCAGAACACCAACATCACACTAGGCCATTCTGTGACGGTGATGGAGCAAGACGTAACCAAGAATGCTCTGTAATCATGTTTGAACTCAGAAGAAAACAAGAATACCTTTGGAGCCAAGAAAAAGACCGAACATTTTCGCCACTCTGGCTAATATGAGTAACTGCTGCTTCTTTGCAGCATTGGCCTCAATTCATTCCTCTACCTTTAAATATTTAAGACATCCAACCATAGAATTGTATCTGCTTCCTGAGAGCATCTAATCCAGAATAGCAACCCACGTACTTGAACCCTCACCCAAATCACTTAACCTAAGTCTAAATCCTGTCAGTCCTCTTTACCACTCTCCTGCTGAAGTCAGTGCAGTCTTCCTAGAGAGAGGCAGTAAACCCAACTTGTTCAGCCACAGGTATGTTCTTGGTGGCCTTCACAACTGGTTTTCTTGTTTATCATTTGTTGCCTGCTAGAGAGTGAAAGTTCTGTCTTGTTCACTGCTGTATTCCCAGTGTCTGGGGTGAGGCCTACCTCACGGTAAGGTGCTCAGACATTTGCTGGATGGCCATGGGATCTCAGCGGCCAGGAATCAGATTCTGTCACTGTGGCCTGATCAGCCTGCTCAGCCCAGGATAGCTTACCCACTCTGGGTCCAGGGGTGGAACAGTTGACTCCTGTGACAGGGTGCTGTATTAGCACTCTCAGACCATTCTTGGCTGCCTGATGGTGGGTGGTTTTCCAGGGGCCAAGAGTGATGAATTAGAGGAAGTTCTTGAGTGGCCTAGGTCTGTCACTGGAACCTAGGAAGGGCTTGGCCTAGGTGTGGTCAGGGACACATGACCCTGTATCACCCACTCCAGCCACCCAGGCACCTCACTTTTCTCCAAACACACCAAAAACCAACAAAAAAAAGCAAATGCTTTCCCGGGAGTGTCCTTTCCTCCCTAGAGAACTCCCACGCACCCTTCTTAGCTCAGCTGAAATGCTACTTCCTCCTTGAAACCCCAGCCCCCTCCTCCAGGCAAACGGTTGCTTTCTTCTTAGTGCTCTACTCTGATCTGAGTCCCTGTGGCAGGTGTGTCCTCACCATCTGTCTATCCCCGGGTCTAGGGGGAGAGCTGAGTCCCAGCATCTAATCCTGGCCTAGAGTACAGTGGAGCTTCCAGACTGCTTGCAGAACTGGGGAATGAGGCGGGAGGAAGGGAGGGAGTCAACAACTGCCTGAAAAAAAAGAATGAACATGGAAATTAGATGATCAAATGATGAATGAATGAATGAAAAGGAAGTTAAATGAATGAAAATGTGAGGCAAAAATGAATGAACACTATAAAGTAATATCGACTGTCAGTTGTAATGGAAAACAATGAACACAATAAATAAATGGATATATCATGGTGAATGAATGAAAGAAGGAGGAATAAACACTTGAGGCGATTAGTGGAAAATTACAGAGCCAGGAGGGCAGCCGTCTCCCTGGCGTCCCCAGCTCAGGATGTGGCACAGAGGTGGTGCTTGGTACAATAGATCACTGCTGGATGGAAGTGAAGTGACTGAATGAAGTGAATGAGTTCACAAGGACGGGAAGAGTTAAGCATGTGGGTACAGAGGAGCTGGTAACACCCTCAGTCTACGCCTAGTCTAAATGTGTCAACATGTTTGTCTTCCTTATTTATAGAGAAGGAACTGAGGCCCAGAGATGTCAGTGACGCCCAGGGTCACACAGACTCAAACCCAACAGTCTGGCCCTGGGCCTTAAGTGATCATGTGACTTATGGATGGCTGGACCAAGACTCCCAGCAGACACTGGGGGGAGCCATCCGTGTGGCACCCTTCTAGGGCTGAGGCCAGATCTGAGGTCCTGCTCGGTGGGAGGAAAGGGTGCCTTCCCAGCCTCTCCGCCCCACAACGGACTCATACCCAGAGTGCTACCATATCTGCCACCAGAGGGCAGCAAAGCTCCGCCCAGGCTCACCTGCGGGCGCTTACCTTTGAGACCCAAACCTCAGCACCTAGGCAATGAGGTCTCCTGCCTCGGAGGACACCAGTGCTTTGGAGTCTGGCAGGCCTGTTGCCAACGTTTGATTCTATGTATTCTGGAGTGTGAGCTGGAGAATCAGCTTAACCTCTCAAAGGCTATTTCCTATGCTCAAGATGGGACAAGAAACCCTACCCTAGACACTAGCCTGCCTGTGAATGAAATGATGTGATGGAGGTACAGTGCCTGGCACAGCACCTTGACACCCCATAGTTAGAGTGACCACCTGTCCCAGTTTGGTCGTAGGACTGAGGGGTTCCCCAGGACGTAAGACTTTCAGTGCTAAAACCAGGAGAGTCTTGGCCAAACAGGGACAGTTGGTCACCCAGGAGGGATGGGCACGCCTTCCTCAATCCTTAAGGCTGTGGTTGGTACTTAAAGAACTAAAACAGAAAAAATTTTTACAACTGTTTCATAGCTTGAGTTTCTCACTGAGTTAGTGAGTTAGTGGTCTTTCCACAGTGGTCCTGCTGTTGATGACAGGAGCTCAGTTTCGCCAATGGAAATAAAAACTAAGGTGGAACATGCCCGCTTTGGCAAAGAGCTTGTGAGTTTCCATGGGAGGTACAGACACGTGTACCATACGACCCAGCAGTCCCACTCCTGGGTATTTACCCAAGAGAAATGAAAATGTGTGTCCACTGAAAGACCTGTATGTGAGTGTAAGGAGCAGCTCGATACATAATGGCCAAAACGGAAAACAGTCTAAATGTCCACCTAATTGTGATATATGCATACAGCGATACACCACTGAGTAATAAAAAGGAAGGGATTATTGATAATTGCAACCACACAGATGATTCTCAAAAGCAAATATGTTTAGTGAATAAAGCCAGATTCAACAAGCTGCAACCTGAATGATTCTATCACTTGACATCCTGGAAAAGACAAAATGATAAGGACAGAACACAGACCAGCAGTTGCCAAGGCCAAGGGCTGGAGGAGGGCATTGGCTGTAAAGAACCGAGGGAAATTTGTGCGTGACAGGCGTGTACATCTGGATTAGGGTGGTAGTTATGTGAACATACCTATTTGTCAAACTCATTGAACTGTATGCTTTAAAAGGGTATATTTAATTGTATACAAATTATACCTCCATACACTGGACATAATAAGCAAAGGTTGCCTTGCCAGGTTATGGGGGAGCCAACCCCTCATTGTCTGGGTGGCTTCGGGGAGCACTGCAAACCATTAGCCCATTGTGCCTGCCTGCGGCAGCTCACACCCTACAAATCTTCCCGGCCCTGCTTTGTCCAGCGTGGGGTGGCAGTGAGAGGCTCTCTGAAGCCTAGAGACAGATGTGGATGAAGCCCCCACACTTCTGCCTCTGGACTCACAATGCACACAGCTCAATGAAGGCCCACACTGAGGACAGGGTCTGGGCTGCTCTGGCCAAGGCTGATTAGCACTCACAGGCCAGGGCTCTTTCTGAAGCAGGCCTCACTGAGCAATGGTAAGAGGTGGCTAGAGCTACAACTGGCCAGGACCCCATCCTCCAGGGCTTTCAGTTTGACTCACTAAAGCACCTTCCTGTCCCTGAACTTGGACCCCCATGTTTGGGGGACTCTGTGGTCTGCTGGTTGAAAGATTCAGTGGGAGACATGCATCACCCTGTTCAGGCTGGCCCGTGATCTTCAGCCCCTGACATTGTGCACCCCACCTGTGCCTCACACACCTGCCTGGGGTGACCTCCCATGATTGTGTGGGCCACCCACAAACCCTCTGCTGAGCTCCACACACTCGAGCAGGTCACATTCAAAACGCCCCCAATCCAATGAAAATCAGAGTCACTGGCTTTGGTGGGCACTTTTTGTATGCCAGGCTCTCTGCAACCGGAAACTATGTACGATCTCAAAGAATCTTATGAGAGAGATACTATTTTAAACTTTTACATCATGGAATAAAATGTACATACAGAAAAATGTACGAAAACAAAGCATACAGTTCAATGAATGGTCACAAGCAAACACCAGTGCAAAACCATTCGGGTCGCGAAGTGAAACGGGGCTGGCCCGGAGTCTACCGCCGCCCCACCCCCCCAAAACGACGGCTCTGTGCCTCTCCTCCAGGGCAGGCAATCTCCTGGTCTGAATGGTGATTGTGTCCTGCTTTTCTTTATATTTTTATGTGCTTACCACCGAAACATGAACCTCTAAAGCTCATTTAGTTTGTACTGTTTTGGGAACTCTACATACTTACAGTCAGAATGCATTAGTATTATTGCTTTTAAAGTATGTTTTACTGATTATGCTATTGCAATTGTCCAATTTTTTTTCTCCCCTTTATCTCCCTCCACCCTCCACCTCCCTCCAGCATCCCCCCTCCCCTTAGTTCACGCCCATGAACTAAGTTGTACGCAAAAGTTCTCTGGCTTCTCCATTTCCTATACTACTCTTACCCTCCCCCTGTCTGTTTTGTGCCTACCAACTATGCTTCTTATTCCCTGTACCTTTAAACATCTTCCTTTTACTCTGTGGCTCACCTGCTTGCTATCTTACTAGTCTCAAAAACAAGCTCCTCATTTGAATGCAATCAAATTTATCACCATTTCCTTTGTTTAGAGCTGTTTGTATACTAGTTTTAAAGAGCTTTTCTTACCCCAAGGTTATCAAGATGTACAATTCACCTCCAGTTGTTTTGGGGGTTTGGTGTAAAATAAGGGCCTAATTTCATTTCTTTCCATATCTATATCTAATTTTCCCAAAACTATTTATTTTAGAGAGAGGACAGGAGGGAGAGAGGGAGAGAAACATTGATGTGAGGGAGAAGCATTGACTGGTTGGCTCTCACATGCTCCCCAACTGGGGACTGAACCCGAAACCCAGGCCTCTGCCCTGAGGGGGAGTCAAACCAGCAGCTGTCGGATTTTCTGGACCACACCCAACCAACTGAGCCACACCGGCCAGAGGGCCAGAACTATGTATTGGAAAAATTGCCTGTCCTCACTGCTCTTGTGCTTCACCTGAATCTTCTCAATCCTGCTTTTGTTCCGGGCATTTCTAACAGCACCGTGCCCTGCACATCTCTTGCTCTATGCCCTGGGGTCCACTTGGTGCTCACACTTACCTAGAGCTGGCCACGCGAGAAGTGAACATTACATTGGAGTGCTTCACCAGTGAGGACAGGACCTGGTAGGCGAGTGCTTCTCTCTTCCCCTCCTTGGGCAGAAAATTCTGAAACGTATTTTGCATGGCCTCTCAGAGGGTCTCCGTTGGCTCGAGCCCCAGCATGCTCATAGCAGTGAACGGCTCTATAATTCCTTCTTGCGTTGGCTTCTTTCCCTTCACTGTTCTAATCTAAGTCTGGTACTTTCTGTCCCTTCGGGATCACCTGCCGGAATAAACCCCTCACTCTTCTGGAGGGAACCCAGGCTGAGGTAGTTGATACTGGGAATGACCCAAGAAAGCAGTCCCTTCGGGGGGGATTATGGGATGGGGTCACTCAGTGGCGGGGCTGCAGTGAGGGCCCCTGTGCTGGTGGTAGCGGGCTTGGTGGCCCTCCTGGCCCGCAGCAGCAGCGTGATCACTGATCCTGACTGCTGTGATTGAGTTGGGATTCAGGTAGAAGGTGGCGCCTTGGCTCTCGTGCACTGATGGCACTTGAAAGGCACTTGAAAGGCACAGGGGCAACGGAGAGTGTAAAAACTGTGCTGCCGGCTGCTTTCTGTTCACGGCTTTAGAGGCTTGAAAGGAGGAAATGAAGACTCAGGTTAGCCAAGTGTCGACTCAGGGCAGGCTCTGCAAGTCAGAGGCATCCAAGGTGGTAATCAGAGGCCTTCGACGTCAGGTGGACAGGATGCCGTGTCCCGTGGAGGTTGTCCAGCCCTCGCCCTGAGCCGCTCCTCTGCCCGCAAGGCTGGTCCAGGGACAGGGTGGCTGAGGGCACAATCTTTGTCTTTTAACTGGAGAGTAAATGTATGTAATACAAATATATAGACTTTAAAAATTATTAGTTTACCATGTATGTACTTTTTATTTATCCGTGTAATTCTATGTTTCTTTTTATTTAACTTGTTTTCTTGCCTAGTGTTCATTGCATTTTTACTTTATTTCATTTTCCTTACTCTGTTAGTTTGGAATTTTTTAAAGTTTTTGTTTATTGGAGTGAAAATGGAGACAACTGTACTTAAACAACAATAAGAAAAGTTTTTGTTTATTGATTTGAGAGAGAGAAACACTGTTTTATTGTTCCACTTATTTATGCATTCATTAGTTGCTTCTCGCCTGTGCCCTGACCAAGGATAGAACCCACAACCTTGGCGTATTGAGACGACACTCTAACCAACTGAACTACCAGACCAGGGCAGTTTGGAATTTTACACCTTTATTGTTCTTTTCGTGGCTGTCCTAGAGATTGCAGTATGTAAGACTCGTCTAAACTTAAATGGTGTAGTTTTACTCTCTTTAGAATAATGCAAAGACCTGAGAACACTTTATCTCCATGTATTGCATTTTCACTTTTGTATTTTCTGTAATTTTATTTCTCTATGTTTTATCTGTATATTATCTTCTGATATATATATTTTTCAGTTGACCTATACTCTCTTCGTATGTATATAATTTGTCATGAAGCCCATTCATGGAATTCCTAATTTAAGTCATTGTATTTTTTGGTTCTAAGTTTTCTCTTCGATTCTTTTTCAGTCTGCTATGTATTTTTTATAGTGTCCAGTTCTCTGCTGAAGTTTCCAATTTCATCTTACATGGCATATTAAAATGTGTGTGTGTACGTGCTGAGAACTCCAACATCCGAAGGCCCCGTCCATCTGTTTCTATTATCTGTCGTTTCACCTGGATTTCCTCCATGATATCTCATCCCCTGGTAGGCCTGGTTATTTTTAAATGGGTGTTAAGGACTAGGGTGACTGCCTCCGGAGAGGATTTGTATTTGCTCCTGCCAGGGGGGCTGCTAGTGCTTGAGAGCTCCAGCAGTCCGTGATGATTACTGCTCAGTTTCAGGAACCAAGGCGATTGGGAGCCGGACCTCAGTCCCCGTGAGAGCTCGTTTATTTCTGGTTCACTCTGACTCCTGAGATGTAGCCCTTGGTGGCGTTCACTCCAAAGCAAAGAGACTTTAATAGCAACTCCTGTCTTGGTGGGTCCTATATTCAAATAATTGTTTCCTAGAACAACAATGCTGTTGAAAGGCCCCTCGGGCACCCAGACATTCATCCTCTGTTTCCAAACTGGCAGTTTTTGGAGAAATGCTGGGCTCATCTCTGGATTTCTGATGTCTCCTGGACCTTAGTCTCATAATTCTTTCCTACCTCCTTAACACTCCGGTGCCTCGAGCAGATTTAAACAAATATTTTGGTCAGTTTTTCTAAATTCCTTACTGAGGGGGTTGGTTGAAGTTAATGTGTCATTACCAGGAATGAAAATCTTAGTAATAGATACTATTTTTTATCTTCGTATTTTTGGATAAAGAAACCAGACTCCCAGAGGTTGAGTAACTTGCGTCAGGTTGCATTGCAGTACATGACAGGGCTGGGATAATCTCGTGGAGTCCGACCCCAAAGCCTGCGTTCTTAACTTGCATGCTCCAATGCCACTAGGCAACCCAACTCCTTAGCTTAAAGTTTTTGACGCATTGGGCTCTGCCTCTCCCCTGCGGCTTGCCTCACCCCTCCTTTCTCTAATGCCCACGACTCCCACAGAACTCAGCCATGCCTCCCTGGCCATTTCTTTGGCCTCATTTCCCTTCATGCAGGCCTCTACCCAGGGGCAGGGCAGACCTGTGCAGAGCACAGAAGTTCAGGTGCAGGGGAGCACAATGAGATGGGGGCAGGCTTAGACATCGCTTCCCCTTACTGGGGCTCTGAGTAGCAGCTGAGTTAGCGTGAGCTTTATTTGGAAGCCTTCCGCCCTTTGCTGACTCATAGGCAGCTTGGGTCAACTCACTCTCTGCCATCCCATCTGTGTCTTCTGCAGCTGCTGCAGAGTGGGAGGGGGCCACGGGAGGAGCCTGATCATTCTCTTGGTTGAATTTCCTTGTTGGGACACCTCTGTCTTACTGGCTGGCCCATATAATCTTGGACCAGAAATGTGACTCCTTCCCCTTCAGTTCTCTGGAAGCCCCAGTGTAACCAGCAGGGCCTGCGCTGTTGTCCTTGAGAGCTCCCGTTCAACTTCACAAGGAAAAGATGCCATCAGCCTTCAAGGATGCTTTCTCTGCCTCCTCTTTCCCCTCCCATGGTTGACATTTCATCGCTCCCTTTCCACCCTTCTCACAGCTATAAGGACCACAAACTCTGGAAGCACAGCAACTTTGGTTTCAATCCTGACTCTGCCATCGACAGGTTATTTGACTGTGAGTAAGTCATCAGTCTTTCTGGGCCTCAATTTCCTATCTCTAAAATGGGGGTGATTATACCTATCTCATGCAATGGTTGTAAGGGCCAATTAAGATAAAATGTGTGAACAGAACACAAGCTAGAATTCAACAAATGGAAGCTGGTATGTCATGGTCACTCCAGCCATGGCCGAGCCTTCCGCCTGAGCTCTGCATCCTATTCCCCAGGACCCTCTAGGACTGGCGCCACCAGCACTTTCTTCTCCTCCTGGTACTCTCGCTGTCTCCCTCGACATGCAGACGGGGTCCGTCTTCCAGACGCTGCATCTTCTCCGGGTAGTCTCCTTCTCTTCACCATCAGGCTTCTGCTTTTGAAAAATTTTAATTGTGGATATAAAAATCATCTTACGAAGAGAGACCACAAAGTAGTTCCACGTACCCATCACCTTACCACGGTTATCCACATTTTTTTGTTCTGCCCTCCTGCCCCGCCCTGTGGGAGCACCATAAAGCAAATTCCCGCTATCATATCGTTTCACCTGTAACTACCTCTGGATGTGTCCCTAACAAACAAGAACCTTTAAAAACCCCTTAAGCCACCTAAAGATTAACAGTAATTCCTTAGCATCATCCAATACCCAGTCAATGTTGTGATTTGCCTAATTATCCCAAAAGTGGTTTTACAGTTGGCTTATATATTTAGTTCATTTCTTGGCTCATGCTTCAGATTTTACTAAAATCTCCTGAACAAGCAGCACCTGGCTTCAGCGTTGCCTGTGTCTCTCACCAAATGGCCGCAGGCCTGGCACAGCAGCAGCTGGCTGTGGTTTGAGGCTTGGCCTCTCCTGGGCACCTGCAAACTTAGAACAAGTAGCAGTCAGCTGTAGATCTCTTGGTAGTTCAAGCCAGGTGTCCCTGGGCAAAACACAGGTGGCAGCTGACCTTGACCTACACCTCCTGGGAGGCTCAATGAACTTAGGGGAAGAGTAGTTGAACTCGGTGAGAACTTCAACAGCATAAAATAAGGACATGGAAACCATAAGAAAGAATCAGTCAGAAATGAATGATACGCTAACTGAAATGAAGAATGGTTTACAAGGAATCAACAGTACAGTTGATGAAGCGAAGAATCAAAACAGTGATTTGGAATATAAGGAAGCAAAACACCCAATTAAAAAAAAAAAAACAGCAAAAAGAAAAACAATCCAAAAGAATGGAGATAGTGTAAAGAGCCTCCAGGACAACTTCAGATGTAGCAGCATTTGATCATGGGGGTGGCAGAAGCAGAAAAGAGAGAGAAAGAATTTGAGAATCTATTTAAAAAAATAAGGACAGAAAACGTCCCTAACTTGGTTAAGGAAATAGTCATACAAGTCCAGGAAGTACAAGAGTCCCAAACAAGATGAACTCATATAGGCCCACACCAAGGCACGCCAGAATTTAAATGCCAAAGGTTAAAGACAAAGAGAGATTCTTAAAAGAAGCCAGAGAAAAGCAGTTAGTTACCTACAAGGAAGCTCCCATAAGACTGTCAGCTGATTTCTCAACAGAAACTTTGGAGGCTAGAGGGATTGGCAAGAAATATTCAAAATGATGAAAGCAAGGACCTACAATCAAAACTACTCTACCCAAAGCCCTGGCTGGTGTAGCTCAGTGGATTGAGCGCGGGCTGCGAACCAGGCATCGCAGGTTCAATTCCCAGTCAGGGTACATGCCTAGGTTGCAGGCCATGTCCCCCAGCAACCGCACATTGATGTTTCTCTCTCTCTCTCTCTCTCCCCGCCCTCACTTCCCTCTCTAAAAATAAATAAATAAAAAATATTAAAAAAAAAAAAAAACTACTCTATCCAGCAAAACTATTATTTCAAATCTAAGGACAGATAAAGACCTTCCCAGACAAGGAAAAGCTAAAGGAGTCCATCACCCCCAAACCAGTTTTGCATGAATTGTTAAAGGGTCTTCTTTAAGAAAAAGAAGAAAGATAAAAAATATGAACAATAAAATTGCAATAAATATGTAACTATAAACAAATGAATCTTAAAAAATAAATGAAGAAGCAGAACAGAAACAGACTCATAGATACAGAGAACATTTTGATGGTTGCCAGATGGGAGGGGTTTGGGAGGGATGGGTAAAAAAAGGTGAAGGGATTAGGAAGTATAAATTGGTTGTTACAGAATAGTCATGGGGATGTAAAGAACAGCATAGGGAATATAGTCAATAATATTCTAATACTATGTATGGTATCAGATAGGTACTAGATTTACCAGGATCATCAATAGTAAGTTATATCATGTCTAGCCCTGGTGGGTGTGGCTTAGTGGATTGAGTGCTAGCCTGGGAAGCAAAAGGTCACTGGTTCGAATCCCACTCAGGGCACATGCCTGGGTTGAGGGCCAGGTCCCCAGTAGGGGTCGCACGAGAGGCAACTGATTGATATTTCTCTCACACATCGCTGTTTCCATCTCTCTCTTTCTCCTTCCCGTCCCCTCTTTCTAAAAAGTAAACAAAATATTTGTAAAAATAATGTCTAAATACTGGGGTGTACATCTGAAACTAATATCATATTGTATGCCAATTGTATTGAAAAATAAAAATTGATTAAAAAAAAGAGAGTTCCTTGTAATTCTTTTATCCTTAGGATAGAGTCCTCTGGGAGTGTGCTAGCAAATTACTGCATTTAATTATGCCACTGGCCTGACACGTAGAGCATCTGTTTCATTTTTTTGTCCACTTTTAGGGATTGCTCTGTGGTATTTCTCTTTTTCATGGATATCCAGAGAGCTGGATAACAGGCTTAAACTGCTAGCCTGAGGCGTTTGCTGAAGGAGCCTTTTAACTCTCGGCTCACGGAGGAAGTACTCTCCAACCGGTGCCCTTGCAAGACTCCACCTCTGGAGACAAGGTTCGTCTGAGGTGGGCAGTGAAGGTGAGTCCTAGAGGAGAATTCAGCATCAGCCTAAACACAGTTCTGAATCAAAACTGCGTGCCCTGGCTGGGTGGCTCTGTTGGTTGGAGCGTTGTCCCGTGCACCAAAGGTGACGGGTTCGATCCTTGGTCATACCCAGGCTGTGGGGAAGTTTCTCTCCCTTTCTTCTTTCCTCTCTCTCTACAATCAATAAACATACCCTGTGGTGAGGATGAAAAAGCCGACAGTGCACAAGAGAACAAAACCACTGTGCTTTGTCTCAGAACACGCTTTCTCAAACGTTCAGCACCACTTTTGTTCCTCAAGGAGGAATTCTAGATCCGACAACAGAGCTGAATGATAAAAATCTATCCTGCGAGTCATCTGTCCCCTGCTGCAGAATGAAGACTTAAGCAGGTGCCGTTTTCCTGTTTGCCCTTAAAGGGTCCTCTTGTCAATGTAAGTCACAAAACACAGTCCTGATTTAGATCAAGTTATGACTCAACCTCAAACTCACTGAGGGGTATCAAGCAAGGCTGACAGATTTGGCTGCTAAAGAAAAAACAAGACCTTTTTAGATTTGGGCAGTTTCTCATTTACATAGAGAGCAGAAGCGAGATCAGCTCAGACGTCCGCTCCCCGTGCCCCCCGTGTAGCAGGATAACACGGAGACACGCGTGACATTGCTGCAGGAGGGCCGGCCGCCCTGCTGCTGGGGGCCTGACTCCCCGCTCCAGCCCAGCAGCTCTGCTGCTGCGCCTTAGGACGGGGGAGGCAGAAAACCTGACCTGGTCAGAACCCTGGATGGCGGGTGGAAATCTGGCTCAGGCCAAGTTCTTCTTGGAGGATGGGGAGGCAGCTCCTCACATTCGTCCTGTGTTCTCGTGTCCTGGGAGGGCCACGGGGCATTCTGCCATGGTTCAGGTCAGCTGCGGTTAAGCCTCGTCTACCTGGCCCCTGTAGGGACACCAGCGCACATTTTCCTTCTGAGTGTTAAGACTTCTCTTCCTTCCCTAGCTCAGGCTGGTGGCAAAGAGAGAGCCTTCAGGCCAGGAAGGAGACTGTGGGTGGATTCTGCCCCACCTCCTTGCTTACGTCCCTTCCCGCTCATTAGAGACCCTGGGAAGGTAAAACAAAGTGGAATGTAGGAGACGTAAGGCAAGGAGATGGCTCCATCGTGGCTGGCTGCTGCGGCATTTTTGAGCCTGGCCAAAGTCTAGAGATGAGTCCTATTGTGGGCATTTTCTCGTGTCCCTCAGAGGACCCAGCACTGGTCACTCTGTGACCCACAGGGGGTGCTCATGTCTCTCTTCCCAGAGGAGCTGCAGAAGGGCCGCCTCCTCTACCCTGAGGTCAAAGACTGCTTCAGTTTTTTTTTTCCATTTTATTTATTTATTTATTTTTAAAGATTTTTTAAATTTATTTTTAAAGAGGGGAAGGGAGGGAGAAAGAGAGGGAAATAAATGTCAATGTGTGGTTGCCTCTCACATGCCCCCAATGGGGGTCCTGGCCTGCAACCCAGGCGTGTGCCCTGACGGGAAACCGAACCAGAAACCCTTGGGTTCGTTCGCAGGCTGGCGCTCAATCCACTGAGCCACACCAGCCGGGGATGGTTCCTTTTTTTCCCCCCGAACATTGATAGGGAAACAGTTCACTCTTCCTGATCTACAGCCAGCCAGAGTGCAGGGCGCCACCTCACCTGCCTCCTCGGGAGGAGCCCAGCAGCTCCAGCCCCCATTCCTCTTTTCCTTTCTCCCAGCTCTTCCACCGGATTCAGGAGACACGGAGTCAGCCCCCAGCTGTTTCCTCTGCAGACCCTCTAGTCTATAGTCTGCCTCTGGAATTCTGTCTCTATCACAATTTTTAGTCTCAGTGGAAATTGTTAACATCATGTTACTCATATCCTAAAATACTTGTCCTTTTTGAGTGTCATAGACTTGTGGTCTTTTATAGACTCAGCTTACTTCATTGACTATAACTTTATTATAATTTTTGTTTTCGATATGCAGTTGCCACACTTCGCCCAGTGGCTGTCCCTTTAAGCAGGCTCCTTGTTCTTTGCGGTGATGTAGCCCCAGTCAGCCTGGAAAGCATCCTATCTTCCTGACGGCAGGATTTTTCAGGCCCAGTCTGAGGTTTCCTTACTTAAATATGGAATCAGCTACTCTTTGCAAGGAGCCTTGGCCCTGGATGTTCAAACACTGTATTTGAAACCAACGTTCAGGCCATAGGAATGCAGATGTTTTCACAGTTTCTTATTGGTACAGAGGCCTGGCAGGATGACAGAACAAAAAACTACATTTTATTCAAAAACAAAAAGAGAATGAATTTACATAGATATTTTAAACACAATTATCATTTACTAAGCCCCTTTTAATTTGTTTGAGTCTTTTCATTTGTTTTCTCCTTCTTTTGGGCGAATTGAATGTTTTCTGTTATTCTAGTCTGTCTCCTTCCCTGGCATTTTAGATACAACCATTGTGTTATTTCAGTGCTTATTTAGGGATGTAACTCATCACAGCCTGTTATTGTCACCAGCTCATGTGTTCTAAGAGCTTCACATCAGGGCACCCCGTTTCCCACCTCCCAGCCAGGGTTCTGCTGCCGTACACTTTATTTCTACATCTCATAAACTTCTGTTGTAAACTCCACAATGCATTATTGTGTTTGCTTTGAATAGTTGGTGATCTTTTATTTATTTAAAACATTTTATTAATTTTTTTTTTAGAGAGAGGCAAAGGGAGGGAAACAGAGAGGGAGAGAAACATTGCTGTGAGAGACATGGGTCAGTTGCCTCTTGCACGCCCCCAACAGGGGACCTGGTGCACAACCCAGGCACGTGCCCTGACTGGGAATCGAACCAGCGACCTTTCGGTTCACGGACCAGAGATCAGTCCACTGAGCCACACCAGCCAGGGCAGTTGGTGACCTTTTAAAGAGCTGTAAGTAATAAGGAAAAACCTTTGTGTTCACAAACCTCCATGCGTGGTGCTCTTCATTCCCGTGCACAGAGCCAGGTCTCCAGAGTGTCACTTCCCTCCTGCTTGAGGAACATCCTTATTTCGTGCAGGGCAGAGATGCTGCTGATGAATTATTTTAGTCTTGATATGTCTGAAATAGTTTCATTTTGTCTCTTTTTAAAATTATGGTGAAATATACATAACGTAACATCTATCATTTCAGCCATCTGTAAGTACAACTCAGTGTCATTAATTGCATTGCTCATGTGGCGCACCCATCACCACTGTCTATACCCCCAACTGTCCCACCCCCAGCGTAAACTTGGAAACCAGTAACTCCCACTCCCTGCATCGTCAGCCTCTGGTCTTCTACTTTCCGTCTCTATGCCTCTACTTATTCTGGACCCCTCATACAAGTAGAGTCGCATAATACCTGTCTTTTTGTGCCTGCCTTATTTCCCTTAGCATGATGTTTCAAGTTTCATTCACGTTGCAGCATGTAGCAGAATTTTTTCCTCTTTAAAAAGGCTGAGTCACATTCCATTGTGTGGATAGTCCTCCTTCCATTCATCTCCTGACGTGTGCTTGGGTTGTTTCCGCCTACTTCTGTTTCTGGGTCCCTCATGTGTCTTTCTCATTATGGCTGCTTTTAACATTTTATTTTTATTACTGACTTTATGCACTTTGATTATGAAGTGTCTTAATATATTTTCTTCATGTTTCTCACACTTAGGATTTGCTTAGTTTCTTGGATCTATAGGTGTACAGTTTGCATCAAATTTAGAAAACTTTCAGCCATTATTTTTTCAAATTTTTGGTTCCCTTCTTTCTCTTCCTTTGGGGGCTCCAATTATATGTAGATTTAGCTGCTTGAAGTTATCCCAGTTCACTGATGCTCGGTTTATTTCTTAATTTTTTGTTGGGAACTGCCCTGCCTGGTATCAGAAGCCGTAACCCCCGCCAAGGCTAAGGCTGAGGGAATGACCTTGGAACTGTAAACCACCAAGGAGACAAAGCTTATCTCCCTGGCAGGAGCACCGCTTCTGTTCCTTTTACTTCACCCTCCCTGGCCCCCAATGCTTGGTCAGTTAGCCAATGATGGGTAAGATTCCCCAAGGGGGGAGCAACCTAAGACAGGCACGATCATGTGGGAGGGCCCCAAGGAAGGACTTTGGGGGCCACAGCAAAAGGAGTGATGGACCCTCACCCCTCGGCTTTGACATAGCCTGAGTGCTCATGGTCTGCAAGAAAATCTCCTAATCTCTTGGCTACCTTCCTTCACCTAAGCCTGAAACAATGACAGGGTGGTACCGCCCTGTGCTGGAAAGGGTGGGTTCCCTGGCCAATCAGGCCTAAGAAAGAATATGTAAAATCCTGTGAAATCTGATTTGTTTAGGATGCTCTCACTTGAATGATAAGGGTCCCAGGAAGAAGTAAGTTTATTCCTTAAAGTTTTTACAGCTCTTTAGCTATCTGACCCTGACTCAAAATAGGCCCTCAGAGTTCCTTGTTATTTGATCCTTACTTCTGGGCAATAAATAATGAGCTCTGCCTGACTTCCTGTGTAAACGAACCCAATAAAAGCCATTGAGGAAAAGGCTCTTGGTCCTTCTCCTTCGAGAGGTCGGCCACCTTTCCTCCCCAAGCAGATTATGTCTTGGTAGACTTATTCTCATCCGTGGTGGATGGGGGGGCCCTGTGGGCAGAGCCTCCCCCCCAACAATTTTTTATTTAAAAAATTACTTATTTTTAGAGAAAGGAGAAAGGAGGGAGAAAGAGTGGAGGAAACATCAGCATGTGCCCTGATTGGGAGCTGAACTGGTGACACTTTGGTCCATGGTCCAGAGGTCAACCCACTGAGCCACATCAGCCAGGGCTTAACAGTGATTTGCTGTCCACTTATTTATGCACTCATTGGTTGATTCTTGCATGTGCCCTGACTGGGGATCGAATCTACAACCTTGGTGTATTGGGATGATGTTCTAACCAACTGAGCAACCCAGCCAAGGCTGCTTTGTTTATTTTTAAAACAGCTTATTTTATTTAATTTCATTGCTTTTTTATGAATATATGTTATAAAATTTGCCATTTTAACCATTTTTAAATGTATGATTCAATGGCATTAAGTACATTCATGATACTGTGCAACTATCATCATTATTCATTCCCAATTTTTTTTTTATCACCCCAAACAGAAATTGCAACCAGTAAGCAATAACTCCCATTCCCTCCTCCCCGGGTAACCACTAACCTACTTTCTGTCTCTATGTATTTGCCTATTCTAGATACTTTATTATTATTGTTGTTACTTTGAAGATTTTATTTATTTATTTTTAGAGGGAGGGAGAAAGAGAGGGAGGGAAACATCAGTGTGTGGTTGCCTGTCACGTGACCCCCCACTGGAGATCTGACCCACAGCCCAGGCATGTGCCCTGACTGGGAATCGAACCAACAACCCTTTGGTTCGCAGCCCACGCTCAATCCACTGAGCTACACCAGCCAGGACCTATTCTAGATACTTTATATAGATGGAATCATACAATATTTGTCTTTTTGTGTTTCGTCTGTTCATTTCGATTCAGTCTTTTTGTTTTCTGTGTTTCACTCTCGGTAGTTTCTATTGCTGTTCAAGTTCACTTATCTTTTCCTCTGCAGTGCCCAATCTGCCATCGGTCTGACCTTGGGTATTTTTCTTTTCAGTCGTGGTAGTTTTCGTCACCAGAAGCTAGATTTGGGAACTTTGCTGTGTCTTCCACATTTCTATTTGACGGTCCCATCCTTCCTCTAGCTTCCCGAGCATATGGAGTATGGTTAGAACAGCTGTTTTAACGTCCTTGTCTACTAATTCTATCATCAGTGTCATTTTTGGGGCAGTTTGGGTGAGTGATTTTTCTCCTCATTATGGATTATATTTTCCTTTTTTTCCACATGCTTGGTCATTTTTAATTGGAAGCAAGACCTTGTAATTTTTATCTTGTATGCTGGATATTTTTGTGTTCTTCTAAATATCCTTGAGTTTTGTTCTGGAACACATTTAAGTTACTTGGAGAATTTTGTTCCTTTCAGGTCTTGCTTTTAAACTTTGTTATGTGGAACTGTTACAGAACAACAAGGTGGCGGGGAGGCCTGGGACAATATACTATTACCAAAAGGAACCTCCCAGGTTTGTTATGTCCGCCACCAGAGGAAAGACGTCTCTCAATGCCAGAGACACACAAAAAGGAAAGGAAATGTTTATTTAATGCTATACAGACTTAAAGTAGTGACCTAATGTCTTCATCAAAATCCCAAAGTCCCTTAAAACACCCATAAACACACACAGTCCTTCCTTCCCCCTTTGTTCAGTCTGGGGTACCGTATCTCAGGGAAAGAAATAGAAGTCCGCAGCTCAAGCAGCCCCTGGTTCTTCCCAGGAATCCATCTCCACTGGTAGGCCTCCCTCGGTTCCCAGCACCATCAGCTGTGTCGCTGGGATCTCTGCTAAAGCTGGGTGGTGGTTCCCCCTTTTAAGCTGCGGGGGTCCCCACTCTGGCAAAGCCGCACATGGTTCTCTCTCCATTGCCCCAGCTGTGTGGTCCTCTCGGCACAATGGCTGCGGGAGTCTCCACTCTGGCAAAACTGCGTGGTTCTCCCTCCTCAATGGCTGCAAGGAGGGGGAGTCACCACTCTGCCAAAGCCAAATGGTGGTTCTCTACTAAAGCGGCATGGTGATTCTCTCTCGCAGGGCTGCGGGAGTCCCCACTCTGCTAAAGACCGAGTGGTTCTCTCTCACAGGGCTGTGGGAGTTTCCACTCTGACAAAGCCACGTGGCTCTCCCCTCATGGCTGCTACATCTGGGTTTAAATCCCCACACCAATCTTCCTCTGCAGCCCCATTTCCGACTCCTCTCACCATCGGCTACACTTGCCAGCACTCTCATATCCTTCCAGCTTTACTGGGCTGCCATCGTGAGTCTGGGCAGGCGTGGCCCCATGTCATGGAGCCAATCTTCTCCAAGCTCCCACGCAGGCGCAGTAACTCGGGGGACCTGTCCCCCAGTTATGTGTTGGGGGGAAGTTACTTCAATTCCCCTGGCTCAGTGCATGGCCACAGCTATTTATCATATCAGTGCAACCAGTTAAAGGTTATAGATATGTTAAACGACCACACCAGAGGTTAGCTGCAGAGCTGTTGCTATGCAAAACAGCTCTCAATGGCCCTGCTCCATGTGTCCCTTCCCCCAATCCACAGGGGGGCGGGGAAGTGGGGTGAGGACATCCTAATATTTCCTGAACACCTTGAGTTCTGGATCCCATTCCAAATCCCTATTTGGGGCCCCCCTCTTGGCTGCACCCTGTTACAGAACCAGAGCTGTTTTGTCTGATTCTCCACACTAATGAGGCAGGATGCTTCTTCACTCATGAAATCGACATTCTTTGAGTTTGAGGTTTGCCCTCCGGCTTCGGGCTACCGGGAGCTCCTCCTGGCCTCTGTCGGTTTCCGCCCACGCACAGCACAGTGCTGCAGGAGCCTTCCGAATCCTCGGCTGAATGCCGGGGAGGGGTCCTGCAGGACTGCAGAGCTCTCACTGTGCAGCTCTTTCCCTCAGTTACGTGCCTTGCAAACTCCAGTCGTTTTGACTTCCAGGACAGCTGGTATGTCTACGCAACTTCTAGAGACCGCTGCGCACTTGCTGGTTTTCCCCGGCCCTGCCCCACAGCCTGGAAAGTTGCTCCAGGCAATAAGCTGAAGGCCTTGCCGGGCTCACATTCATGTGCCTCCTGCCTTGTGGAGGTCGCTGTTCCTCATGGCCCCCGTCCGGTGCTCTCAGTGCCGTTGCTTCATGACGGAGGGTGCATTGGGTCCGAGTTACCTCCTCCTGACTGAAGCTGAAGTCTAGACCCTTAACTTTGTCCTTTCCTCTACGTACCATGCATTTGAAGCTTTACAAGAACTAATGTGATCTAATATTTGGTTAAATTCACACAGTGTGTGTTATGGAATTTATTCTTAGCCTAAATACTCTGGAATAAGATTTACAGCATATAAGTCTATAGGTTGGTTATTTGGAAAGCAAAAAAATTTCTAGTCTTCCTCTAAGGGGACACCAGGAAATGGTAAGGTCTAAGGTACCTAATTAGGTGCTGAAATTAGTAAGTAATAATAGAAAGAACAGTGATTAAGAACAAGGTGTAAATTATTTGAGGTTTGTTTAAATCATCCATATATATATACACGAATGAAACTTCTGGGTGAAAGGTATGCTTTGTTACGGCATAATGACAAAAGCTTTTCAAAGCGACTGCTTCAATCTGAGGCAGGAGACAGTCAGGAAGGGAACTCCAGGAGCCCCGCAGGGCTTGGATGAAGAAAACATCCATACATGACAAAGACCCCCTAAGACTGGTTGTTTCTGTTTTCTGGGATAACTTTGAATCATGGAATGCGCCTGCGCACTACCCCTGATTCATTATAATAGCATTATAATAAAATAACATTGTGGGACTCC